>BLSH010305029.1:350081-386450 GCA_018402905.1 Glandirana rugosa | reverse complement strand
CTTTTAATGTGTTAGGACTTTATATTTCACCTTCTTCATCTCCTTTTTTAATTTTCACGCTGGGGTAGTCCAGGTAGATCACCGGTATTACTCCATAAAAGGACCAATACCATAATGTCCTTTAACGGTTTTTACTTAAAGTGAAACTTTATCCACATTTTAATAAAATGCCGTACTGTATACTATATTTTCAACTTTGCATCCACATTTAAAAATAAATAAATCATTTGGCAATTTCCTGTAATACCATAACCAGGAAAATACCTCATTATGGCCACTAGATGGACCTGATGGGGTCGCACTTTTAATTTTTTCCTCTACTTCTTCCACTTTATATTTCAGGATTGTGTAATTTTCCACCATGTCCCTCCATTTCTGTCGCTGGATCTCCCTTTTGATCTGCGGTAGATACTCCTCCAAATTCTCCCGGATCTGAAAAATATTTACATAGAGGATAATGTACTCCCTGCTGTAACTATTAAACATAATAGGATTGATCTTGCAGTTCATTGACCCTATATACATGATACATTTCTAAAGCCTATTGACCTCCCAGGTGAATCTTGATTTACTTAAAGTGAAACTTTATCCACATTTTAATAAAATGCCGTACTGTATACTATATTTTCAACTTTGCATCCACATTTAAAAATAAATAAATCATTTGGCAATTTCCTGAAATACCATAACCAGGAAAATACCTCATTATGGCCACTAGATGGACCTGATGGGGACGCACGTTCGTTGTGCTGACCACAGTCATATGTACGCTTCGTCCTGGAACACCATCCAGGATCTATTACAGCAATCTAACGTATTCACTTCGGCCTTGTCACAGAGCCACTTTTGGTGAACTATGGATTCCATTGTGGTCTGGCTGTGTACACACCATAGTGAAGGGCACTGATTTGCCCCCCCCCCCCCCGGCACCAGCCAGCATAACTACCCCTACCCCACCGGGACATTCTAGTCACAGAGGCACCTACAGATCCTGGGCCAAAAATTGCCTCCTGTCCAACCTCACAGCAGGATTGCACCAGGGCTACACCCCTTCAGGTGGCTTGTTCCTATATACATTTTAATCATCCACAATCTAGGTCCACCTGAAATTTAGTTTGGGAAAGCTTTGGCCGCATCGTGAAGTTCTATTGATGCATGACTCTTGTCCTCCTAATACTAGAGCCAGACAGCACCCACCCCCGTATTTGTCCTGAGGAAGCTCTGGGAAGCGAAACGTGTCGACATACCAGTGTGGAGGAAATTTACAGAGTTCCTTACGTTTGCCAATCAGAGGCCATATTTTTAGTATACTTTATCTACTATATGTACAGAACTCTACCTCCTATCTGCTGGGTATACGGGTGGTGCTTTTTCTCGCTCAGTAAAGGGTGTTTTTATGTATATGTTGGTATATGTTATGTATGTATTCAATTTATTTATCTATGAATAAAGCTAAATTTTGTTATATACTTAGCCCATGGTGTACCTTCAAAGTCCTACCTATTTTTTGAGGGAATTGCTCCTTCAGTCCTTTTTTATATAATTTTGGATGGTGGCACGGTGGGGGTCCTCCCTCGCGTTAGATAAATGATGGAGTGTATTTATGACGGCTGTACAAATGCCGATACATTCTCACAGTGTTTTTTTTTTTTTTTTTAAATACATCCCTATATGTTTGTTATGTGTTCTCATTCACACAACATACCTAAAAAATGTAGGCAATATTTTATAGATATAATTCTATAGATTCTCTATACATTTTATGAATATAACATTCTTATTTATCAGTGCGATGCTCCTTTTCTTCTGCTTCTCCTTGATCTTACTTGAACTTCAGGGGTCGCAGTTGCAACCTGGCCCCTGCTCCAGGGGGCCTGTGGGGCTGCCCTGTCACAAGCATTTATCAACCGAGGTGCATGACTTCTTAGGGGTGTCGTGGCTTTCTGGGCTAGTTACTTACAGAAACATGCAGCCTCAGTGTCAGGAAGTGCCACGAAGAATTCGGGGCAGAATGCCTATTCCTATGCACCGGTGCACGCAGGGGCGCGCGTGGGGACGGGTGTGTGCAGCGGCGTGGGGGCACTCACGACGGTCTTGGCGTCTAAACAAGCTATTTTAACCGGACAGCACCATGCAGCCCATGCTGTCCGTTCTACAGCATTACCTGTGTCCCCAGCATTGAGATTTCCTGAGTTTTCTGTTCCTATGACCCCAGTCTCCTGTTTCTGTTTTGTCTTCCGCCTGCACTGACCCCGGCTAGTCTATGACCACTCTTCTGCCTGATCCCTGTATACCTCCCTGCCAGCCTGTTGATGACCCTGCTTGTACCTGACTATTCTCTTGCCTGCTCCACCTGTACAACGCTGCCCGCCTGTTGCCAACCTGGACTGTACCTCTACGCAATCATCCAAGCACAAGCCCAGGAGGAACCCTCCATGCTTGCACCAGTGACCCAGTCAAGCCCTCGTGCCTCCCTGCACTCTCAAACTACCTGTCTGCACATCCAGGAGTTCCAGAATCTGGGTCGTAAGAGAGGTTGCTCCCTGCCCAATCCAGACTCCACCACCAGGTGCGTGACACTCAGATTTCTGTTCTTTTACGAGGGCGGGCCAATAAGTTCTTACCCTCACCATGATCTAGATGTGCTAGGGATCTGAAATTTTGCAGGTTTATAGGTGGATATCTTAGTAATATGCATGCCAATTTTGTTTTTGTAGGGTGTGGTGAATTATAGTTAGAGCCAAGAGAGATGGAGTAGGTGTCATGCTGGACAAAGTTGATTAATGGTTGAATGTTGCACCTCAGTCTTTTTGGGGAGGGGTGATGAAGCATGTTTCCATGTTTTACTCATTTCTTTAGTCTCAGGATCATATAGATATAGCCAGCTTTCATCCATGGTCCACACACAGCTGGCATCTCTTCATGGATTATAGTGGGCAGATTTCCCTTGAAGATGGAGGAACCTAACCACAGTATTCAACTTTGTTCGGCATGACACCTCCTCTATTTCTCTTTGCTCTAACTATAATTCACCACAACTTACAAGAACAAAAAATGGCATGCATATTACTAAAATACCCACCTATAAACCTGCAAAATTTCAGATCCCTAGCACATCTAGATCATGGTGAGGATAAAAACGAATTGGCCTCCCCTAGTAAAGAACAGAAGTCTGGGCACTGATGAGGCGACACTGGCGGGCACTGATAGGTGGCACTGATGGCCACTGATAGGCAGCACTGATATGTGGCACTGATGGGCACTGACAGAATGCTCTAATGGGCACTGATAGGCAGCACTGATAGGTGACACTGATGAGGAGGCACTGATGGGCACTGATTGGCAGCACTGATGGTTGACACCGATGAGGAGGCACTGATTGGCAGCACTGATAGGTGACACTGATGAGGAGGCACAGATGGGCATTGATAGGCAGCACTGATAGGTGACACTGATGAGGAGGCACTGATGGGCACTGATTGGCAGCACTGATAGGTGACACTGATGAGGATGCACTGATGGGCACTGATTGGCAGCACTGATATGTGACACTGATGAGGAGGCACTGATGAGCAATGATTGGCAGCACTGATAGGTGACACTGATGAGGAGGCACTGATTGGCAGCACTGATAGGTGAATCTGATGAGGAGACACTGATGGGAACTGATTGGCAGCACTGATAGGTGACACTGATGAGGAGGCACTGATGGGTGACACTGATGAGGAGGCACTGATAGGCAGCACTGATAGGTGACACTGATGAGGAGGCATTCATGGGCACTGATAGGCAGCACTGATAGGTGACACTGATGAGGAGGCACTGATGGGCACTGATAGGCAGCACTGATAGGCGACACTGATGAGGGGGCACTGATGGGCACTGATAGGCAGCACTGATAGGTGACACTGATGAGGTGGCACTGATTGGCAGCACTGATGAGCACTGATTGGAAGCACTGGTGGGCAGTGATAGAAAGCAGTAGAGGGCACTGTTGGGACTGCACTGATAATCAGTGCCAATGTTCCTTTAACTCAGTCTGGTTATTGGCTCTCTTCTTCTCTCCTCATCAGTGGCGGCCCATCCACTATGGGTGCCGTCCCCCCATTCATGTGACCGGTCCCCTAATCTACACTGGGTGCCGGGTGCAAGGATTCTAATCAGGTTTTTTTTTTTTTGAAGCACATGATTAGAGCCTGAGGCTCTATTTGGCTTCAAAAAAGGTGGGCTCAGGGCACAGAGCACCCGGTTGTGTGACAATAGCGAATGAATATTCGCTATTGTCATACTGATCTTCCTCGTGGCCAATCAGGAAACGCGCCATGAGACCGTCACCTGATTGGCTGAAAGGACAGGCGATCCTATTGGATGTCTAGGAGGAGGAGAGAGAAGACGCAAGATGGCAGGCGCCGTGATGCAGAGGAGGAGGAGGAGACACAATGGAAGCGCCTGCTGCCGCCCCTAGGAGCGCTGCCCTCCCACCACCTAGATAGGGTAAGTGTGGGGCTGGATGACCAACTGACCAACCGCCCGCCGGGGGGGAGGGGTGTGGATGATGCGACCAACCGACAGTGTGGGGGGTGTACCCCGGCTGACCAAAAAAAAGACAGCTGCTACTACTCCTTATGTTGTCAGTGTGAAAAGAGAAAAGCTGATAAGACCACTTTCACACTGAGGCGATTTTCAGGGACGTTCTGAAAAGTCATCTTTGGGGCGTTGCGTGAGTGTTGTACTTAGTGCTTCCAAACCGTCCTGCCCATTGAAATGAATGGGCAGCGCTGCTGAAGCGCTTTGCAGCATGGGCGCTTTTAAGCCCTTTTTAACTCCTTCCCCAACCTGGATTGGCAGGGGGCAGGCCTTTTCAAATACTCTGGTCTGCCAGTCAGAGAGGAGTTTGGGTGGAAGCATGGAGATGGAGTACTGAGGCTGTCGTGGCCTTGAGGGAGTCCCCAGTCTGGGTGGATGACCTCGACCAGGGGCTCGGGTGTATCCTGAGATCCTGGTAAAGAGACATCAAGGAGAGAGCAAGAAAGGACAGCAGAAGAAGTGTACTGCCAGTGGAGAGAAGTGTACTGCCAGTGGAAATGCACTCTGCAGCAGATTGGCAGGAAGACAGTCTGAAAGAGGTGCAGAAGGAGACTGGGACATTTGGTGTCACTGGGCAGTGTGCAGGTGCTTGCAGTCGGGAGGACTGGCAGGGCCTGCAAGAGGATGGGCTGGTAGCAGTAGTTCACATTTAACAAACTTTGCTACACCTAGGGGGCCCGGGGCCCCTGCCTATAATGAGCGGTCTGGAGGCTCTGCTAAATCAAACGCAGGCCTCACCATGTGCTAACTAGGTCGGAAAGCAAGTGTTGTGCAGGACAGAGGAACCAGGAGTACTGGAAAGAAAATGATGTGCTGGAGTGAAGAAGAAGTGTATATACTGAGATGTATATAGAGGTCCCATAAAAGAACTGTTGATCCATGGCCATCCCTTACCCCATCCAAGGTTAACCCCCTAATAAAAACAAAAAAAAAACAAAGAGCCAGTCTGTTTGATGACTCCGGATGCAAGCGAGGAGTGTGATTGGGGGCAGTGTGAGCAGGTGAACCACTACTTCCAGCAACCCCTACAGGGGCATGGCTACACTATTAAAGTGTGCCATGGCTGAAAAGAGATTGAAAAACACTTAGTGAAGGTTCTACCTGTCTGGCAGCTGTCCACTCCCAACTGCGTTAAGGGGCAATGTGGTGGGCAGTTCAGAGCATCACACAGCTCCCTTTTTTTGGACAAATTTAATTTGAAGTGAACAAAACGTACAATTCTTCCACTGTACAGCAATGCAATGCGCTGCACAGCTGTATAGTGTCATGCATGTCTGTACAGTGCGCTGCGACAAAATGTAGCATGCCTGCACTTCATTGCAGCATCCTGCAGTGCAGCTGTCAGGAAAGATGTAGAGCCCGTATGCCCGTGAGAAGCGATGCTGTGCGCAGACACGAACAAACGCCCGGTACGAATGTTCGTGCGCACGTGCGTCCAGGAGGCGCGCATCCCCATTCGTAACCGTTCTTGGCGCCAATGGGACTATTTGAACTAAACAGTGACATGAGTTCAATGCCGTTTGGTCTACAACGTTCCTGTGATTCCTGCTACCCGTCTACCCGCTGTACCTGCTTCCCTGACTTCTTGGCTTGATCCTGACACTGCTGCTATCCGCCTGCCCTGACCTCTGGCTATTCCTGACAATCCGATTGCCTGCTCCTTGGTACCACGCTGCCTGCCCGTTGCCGACCCAGCCTGTGTCTGACCCCTCTCCTGCCTGCCCCTCAGTTCCTGATCTGCCTGTCTGCTGTCTGATCCGGTCCATCCCTGGCCTTCTCATCCAGCATCACCTGCTTGGTCTAGCAGGACGGGGCTATCGTCAGCTGTTCCTGGGGTTTCATCTCTGCTCCATCAAGCTTTATTCCCAGCCCTGCCCGTGACCATTGCACAAGTGTTCCTGTCAAGCACTTGTGCCATTCTGCACTCTTGAACCTTCTGTTCGCTACATCAGGGGTTCCTGAGTCAGGATTGTAAGAGAGGCTGTCCTCAGCAACTGCAGACTCCACCACCGGGTACGTGACAGTACCAAACGGCCATGTCGGAGTCTGCGCAGGGGACCTCTCTGATGGATGACCTGTGTCAGCACCTGGCTGGTCTGACCCAAGCTGTCAAGAATCTATAGGAGGGCTATACCCGTTTGGAGGAACGTGTCCTGGAGCTTTCTTCATCCTCCACGCCTGGAACCAGTCGCTCCGCTACTTCCTCCAGTACCTCTACAGCCCCTACCGTGGTTATGCTGCCTCCTGAGCCGAGGGTCCCCACACCTGAGAAATTCAGTGGTGAACGCAGCAAATTCCGAGCCTTCCGCAATGCCTGCGAACTCTACTTTGCCTTGCAGCCCTGGACCTTCTTACTTGAAGCTACTAAAGTGGGATTTGTCATTTCCTTGCTGCAAGCCACAGTCCTGGGCTTATCACCTCCTGGAGCAAACGGCTGCATCTCTGACAGATTTGACCTCCTTCTTCCACGCTTGTCCCAGCTTTACAAAGATCCACATCAGGCTGCCACCACGGAGGCCGCCTTGCACGCCCTACAGCAGGGGCGCAGAGCAGCAGAGGACTATATCTCTGAATTCAGACGCTGGAGTTCCGATACCAACTGGAACGATGCTGCTCTGTGCTACCAGTTTCGGCTTGGACTTTCTGAGACATTAAAAGATGACCTGGCTCGAGTTGGTGTTCCCCGGTCATAAGACGCCCTCATTAACCTGTCTATACAAATCGATCAGCGTCTTCGGGAACGAAGATCGGAGAGAGGGGCAGGCCCAAGACCCACATGGGTGCTACCCCGGGTTCCCAGCTACACCAGCTCAACATCACCTTCTTCTGCTGCTGCACCTTTGGACACGCCAGAGCCTATGCAAGTGTGACTCCTTCGTCCGTCCCTAACGGCTGAGGAGCGCCAATGCCGACGGATACACAACCTCTGCCTGTATTGTGGAGAACCTGGACATTATGTGAGGACTTGCCCTGCAAAACTCCGTAAGTGTTTGACCATTGCACCTGAAGTTTTGCCCCCCATTTCCAGCAGCTCTACTCACATCAGTTTACCTCTCTCATTTCAACTCCCAGGAAGGAATATTCAAGTCCCCACCATTATTGACTCCGACACTTGCAGTTGTTTTATGGACTCTGCTTTTGCTACCAAACACCAGATTCTGTTGCAAGCCAAAGCCCAAGGAATGGCAGTCCACCTGGCCGATGGGACAGTTATTAAATCCAGGCCAGTAACCCATGAGACAGTTCCTCTGCCTGCCTCTATCTCGGGTAAACATCAGGAACTGTTGCGTCTGGACATTATCACTTCACCCTTGTTTACAGTCATCCTTGGCATACCCTGGTTGCAAGCCCACAATCCCCTTATCGATTGGGCCATGGGGAGGATTGAATTACAGTCATCGTACTGTCTCCAGAACTGTCTCCCAAAAGACACCCACCAAGCTCCAACTCTGCTGTGCCTGGACGACAACCCGGACTCCAAGACCCACCAGTATACCATTCCTTCCTGGATGTATTCAACAAGAAGGGAGCAGAGACTCTTCCAGTTCACAGGCCATATGACTGCCCCATCGCACTGTTGTCTGGTGCTGAGGTTCCTTTCGGCAGAATCTTTCCGCCTTCCGAATCGGAACTCGGTGCACTTAAAACCTACATTGATGATAACCTGAGAAAGGGGTTCATCCGTCCCTCACATCTCCAGCTGCAGCTATTTTCTTCGTAGAAAAGAAAGATCATACCCTACGACCCTGCATCGACTACTGAGAACTGAATAAGATTACCATCAAGAACCGCTACCCTCTTCCATTGGTTCCTGAACTCTTCCAACGTCTCGGGATGGCAGTCATATTCACAAAATTGGACCTCCACGGTGCCTACAACCTGATCATCATCCGGGAGAGTGATGAGTGGAAAACGGCCTTTCGCACTCGTTTTGGGCATTATGAGTATTTGGTAATGCCATTTGGACTATGCAACGCCCCGGCCACTTTCCAGCACTTCATAAATGATGTTTTCAGAGACTTCCTAGATCTGTTTGTTATCGTCTGTTTGGACGACATCTTGATCTTTTCAGCTACCCTAGTGGAGCACCGCGGCCATGTAAAGAGAGTGCTGGGCCGGTTGCGGCAACATGGACTATATGCCAAATCAGAGAAGTGTATGTTTGAGCAGCAGAGCATCCAGTTTTTTGGACTTATCATATCAGTCGGAGGCATCGAGGTGGATCCTCAGAAAATATCTGCTATTCTGGATTGGCCCACACCTGCTGATCGCAAAGGTGCTCAATGCTTCATTGGATTCACTAATTTCTACCGGAAATTTATCAGAGGTTTTTCAGCCATAATCGCTCCCATCACTCAGTTGACCAAGCAAGGCACCTGGTTCATCTGGTCCACAGAAGCACAAGCGGCCTTCGAGTCTCTGAAGAACTTTACATCCGCTCCTGTGCTCAAGCATCCTGATCCAGCGTTGCCATATGTCTTGGAGGTGGACGCATCCGAGATAGCAGTAGGAGCAGTGCTGTCCCAAAGACAGGGCACCAAGGCTCTTTTGCACCCCGTTGCATTCTTCTCCCGCAAGCTATCATCAGCAGAGAGGAATTATGATGTGGGTGATCGAGAACTGTTGGCAATTAAAGTAGCCTTGGAAGAATGGCGATATTTGTTGGAAGGAGCTGCTCATCCAATCTTAATCTATACGGACCATAAAAATCTTGAATATTTAAGAACGGCCAAAAGACTGAAACCACGCCAGGCCAGATGGGCACTTTTCTTTTCGAGATTTACCTTCCACATCACACACAGGCCCGGATCAAAGAATATCAAACCGATGCGCTATCCCGCATGTACAATGAGTCTGAAGACCCATCACCTCCCGACAACATCTTGTCTGCTGGGAATTTTCTGCTACTCCAGGAAGATCTGCTGTCCCAGATCAGGCAAGCCTCAGTGGGTGAACCCGCTTCTTCAGGAGTGGACTTGCAATGGAAAGATGGCCTACTGTGTCATGATGACAAGATCTTTGTATCCGAGAAAGTGCGAGTCATTGTCCTATGACTTTGCCATGACCATGAACTAGCAGGACATTTTGGGGTCCATAAGACTTCTGAATTACTTTAGCGCACGTTTTGGTGGCCGCAGGTGGGCGAGGACTGTAGAAAATACGTGGAATTCTGTACCATTTGTGCCCGAAGTAAGAGCAGCAGGTCCTGGGGTCTGTTGAAGCCTCTTCCGGTGCCTGAGAGAACCTGGAGAATGATTTTGGTTGATTTTATTGTGGAGTTACCCCCATCTGAGGGGTACGCAACCATCTTTGTGATAGTCGACCGATTTACTAAGATGGCACATTTCGTTCCAATGAAAGGCACGCCCTTGGACCCCGAACCTGCAAGAGCTTTTATCAAGGAGATCATAAGGCTCCATGGGGTCCCAACCAATATCGTGTCCGATGGAGGGGTGCAGTTTACCTCTAAGTTCTGAAAGGCCTTGTGTGAGACCCTGAAGATTAAACTTTCCTTCTCGTCAGCTTATCATCCACAGACTAATGGCCAAACTGAGAGAACCATTCAGACCTTGGAGCAATACTTGCGTTGTTTTTCCTCCTTCTCTCAGGATAATTGGCTGTCATTGCTACCATTAGCAGAATTTGCATACAACAATTCTGTACACTCTGCCACCAATCAATCCCCGTTTTTTGCCAATTACGGCTTCCACCCGTCCTTTCTTCCTGATGTCTTTCCTGAAAGTTCAGTACCAGCTGTACAAGAGACAGTGGACTTTTTCAACAAGAACAATAGACTCTTGCAGGAAACCATGTCAAAGACTCAGGAGAACAATACGAGAACTTTTGACAGGAAGAAACGGTGAGAATTGGTCTTGGAAACAGGCGAATTGGTCTGGTTGTCCACAGAAAACCTCAGGATGTCCTGCCCGTCAAAGAAACTGGGACCAAAATTTGTGGGTCCATTTCCAGTAAAGAAGAAAATTAACAATGTGGCCTATAAGTTGGAATTACCAGAATCCATGAGGATCCATCCAATATTCCATGTCTCTCTATCGAAACCTGTGGGGCCTGACCCGTTTCCAGGACGAGGGACCAGCCCACCTCAACCAGTGGTTCCTGGACTGCAGGAAGAGAGACAATTGGGTCCAGTATCTCATCGAATGGAAAGGGTATGGTCCTGAAGATAATTCATGGGAACCAGAAAGTAATATTCATGCCAAGAGACTAATTCAGGCATTCAGGAGATCCCACCCTGGGAAGCTGGCTTGGTTGGGCATTCGGAGGCTGCCCGTTGAGGGGGGCAATGTCAGGAAAGACGTGGAGCCCGTATGCCCGTGAGAAGGGATGCTGTGCGCAGACATAAACGAACGCCCAGTATGAGCGTTCATGCACACGCGCGACCGGGAGGCACGCATCCCCATTCGTAACCGTTCTTGACGCCAATGGGACTATTTAAACTGAACAGTGACATGAGTTCAATGCCGTTTGGTCTACAACGTTCCTGTGATTCCTGCTACCCGTCTACCCACTGTACCTGCTTCCCTAACTTCTTGGCTTGATCCTGACACCGCTGCTATCCGCCTGCCCAGACCTCTGGCTATTCCTGACAATCCGCTTGCCTGCTCCTTGGTACCACGCTGCCTGCCCGTTGCCGACCCAGCCTGTGCCTGACCCCTCTCCTGCTTGCTCCTCAGTTCCCGATCTGCCTGTCTGCTGTCTGATCCGGTCCATTCCTGGCCTTCTCACCCAGCATCACCTGCTTGGTCTAGCCGGATGGGGCTATCGTCAGCTGTTCCTGGGGTTTCATCTCTGCTCCATCAAGCTGCATTCCCAGCCCTGCCTGTGACCATAGCACCAGTGTTCCTGTCAAGCACTTGTGCCATTCTGCACACTTTGTAAGTGAAGATTCCAGTCTATGTTCGTCAAGTGTGCACCAAACACCAGAGTCCACACCTTGTTTTAGGGAAGTGGGGTAAGCGGACATCCCCAGGTGGGGGGTACAGGGAATCCCAGCTGGTGACTAGGAGCGGTAACTTACCGCACCAGTGACATCGGTCCCATCATGGCTACAGGATGGCACTCTCCTCCTCTTAACTTGCTGAGCTTGGTTACCATTCCATGTTGCCAGCACACAGCATAGACACTTCCCCATTCTAGGCTGTTCTCACCCCGTGCTCCTCTCCATTCAGGAAATGGCTCACAGCTTTTCCCCAGCCAATGAGAACGGAGGCATGTGGACCGAGGAAGGCAAAGTAGGAGCCCAGTTCTGGAGCGTGGCTGTGAGGCCCTAGGGCAGATCGGAGCTGGACTTTGTGGAGCGTATGAAATATGACAAGGAGGCTGCAGGGGCCCCCTGGAGCTAGGGGCAGGGTTGTGATTGTGACCCCTGTAACCCCTAATGCTATGCCCATGGGTGGAGGAACTTGACTGGCCTTCACAGAGTCCTGACCTCAACCCGATACAACACCTTTGGGATGAATTAGAGCGGAGACTGCGGAGATTGCCAGGCCTTCTCATCCAACATCAGTGCCTGACCTCACAAATGCACTTCAGGAAGAATGGTCAAACATTTTCATAGACACACTCCTAATGGGAAAGGAACTCAGCAGCCGGGTATAGCATCTAGGGTGGAGGGGGTGGTCAGGGGACTCTGCGGAGGGCACAACTTAGATCTAGGGGGGCAAAGCCATTTGACACAAAATCTGGAGCCTGTAAGATTTGTTTTAGCAATTTCTGAAGGTTTCTCTGTCAGTGTTGACAGGTGGTAGGGGAAGGCCACCTCCCGGAGGTGTATATCTTTTCCCCAGTTGTCAGGGAAGTGGGGTAAGCGGAAATCCCCAGGTGGGGTGGGGGGGTACAGAGAATCCCAGCTGGTGACTAGGAGTGGTGTCTTTCCTCACCAGTGACATCGGTCCCATCATGGCTTCAGGATGGCACTCTCCTCCTCTTAACTCGCTGAGCTTGGTTACCATTCCATGTTGCCAGCACACCGCACAGACAGTTCCCCATCCCGGGCTGTTCTCACCCTGTGCTCTTCTCCATTTAGGAAATGGCTCACAGCTTCTCCCCAGCCAATGAGAATGGAGGGGTATAGACTGTGGAAGGCAAAGTGGAAGCCCAGTACTGGAGTGTGGCTGTGGGGCCCTAGGGCAGATCGGAGCTGGACTTTGTGGAGCATATGATAATATGACAAGGAGGCTGCAGGGGCCCCCTGGAGCTAGGGGTAGGGTTGCGATTGTGACCCCTGCAACCCCTTATGCTACACCCATGGGTGGAGGAACTTGACTGGCCTTCACAGAGTACTGACCTCAACCCCATACAACACCTTTGGGATGAATTATAGTGAAGACTGCAGAGACTGCCAGGCCTTCTCATCCAACATCAGTGCCTGACCTCACAAATGCACTTCTGGAAGAATGGTCAAACATTCCAATAGACACACTCCTAAACCTTGTGGACAGCCTTGCCAGAAGAGTTGAAGCTGTTATAGCTGCAAACGGTTGGCCAACTCAATATTGAACCCTACGGACTGGGATGCCATTAAAGTTCATGTCCGTGTAAAGGCAGGCGTCACAATACTTTTGGCAATATAGTGTATGTCAAAATATGGACAGTTTCTCCAAAATCCTTTGAATTACCCTCTCAATATGTAAACAAGAGTGTGAAATAACTCTTGAGTCACTTGGGGTATTTTGATGCATGGCAGAAGTATCTTGGCACATAGTGGAAGCAGAGGGTGGTAGTGGGGGGCCCAAAGTCAACGTTTGCATTGGGTCCCACACGCTTCAAGTTATGCCTCTGCTTGAACTATCCCTATAGATGCCATTCAATGCTAGGGATGCCATTCAATGCGTCCTGTGCTGATCACTGGCATGTGGTCACAGCCTGAGAGACAACATGCAATGGGCCACAATTAGCTGCGGGAGCCAACAGCATCCCATTGCTTTCAATAAGCCTGCCTCCTGCAGCTACTTGCAGGAACCCCCCCGCTGGGGTTCTTGGATCTAATTATCGAGTATGGGTGCATTCACACCTGTGTGAATGCACCTAAAGAGTCCAAAATTGTTTAAAGCGGTAGTAAACCCATCCTTTTAACAGTTTAAACAAGAGTTACATTTCCGGCACATGCCGGAAATGTAACACTCCCATTGGTTGTGCTCTAAACCAAACTGTTATCCCATCCAATGGCTGGTGTCATAGCTGATCACATGTGCAGCATCATGGTAGGTTAAACAGAGGCCAAGATGGCAGCTTCCTTGGCTGAAAATGATAGGAGGGTTTACTACCACTTTAAGGCAAGCCAACCTGTTTTGAGGGCCTTAGTGTACCTCCTCCATCGTGACTCCTGACTAAGTTAATAGGGATATTGGACTCAAATGGGTAAATATTTTGGGGATATTATCAATGCTTCTTTTTGTAGGCTGCAACAACCACTTGTGGAAGTTTATTTTTTGCTAATATTTTCAAACATTTTAAGCCATTTGAGTGCAATATCCCATTCAACCTGGCTGAGAACCCTGATAAAGGGGGTACCTAAAGATGCATTTAATTGACGTTTATGAGAAAAATACAGTACTGTGCAAAACTTCTAGACAGGTGTGAAAAAATGTTGTAAGGTAATAATGATTTCATAAATATACAGTATATGTAGCACCCTGGTCCTAAACAGGGCTGCTAACAAATTTAGTTATGCTAGGTGGTAACTAGCCTGGCTAATTGATAGGGGATCCACTGGCTTTTATCCTAAGCCTGAATTCGGTGCATCTCTCTCTTCTGTCAATAGGGGGCACTGCTGCCTTTGACATTAGAATGACAAGATCACAGTGAATTCTGGTTAGGAGTGGATATGTTGTATGCCAATTAGCAGGGGTTTCTTTGGCCCCATGGCCTGCTGGTGAAGCCTATTTACTTGGGAGGAGTCAGGTGATTGTTGCTCTGTGCCACCTGAGAGGCTGTCTGGGTGGACGTGTTGTTGTATTGTGCCCGGTTGCTAGACCAGAAGCCTGAGGCCTAGCCAGGAGCACCTGGCTGCTAGGCTGTCTGAGGCCTATCCAGGACTGAGACCAGCAGTATGGGGTTAGGGCTTCAGGTCGGAAGCCTAACCAAGTTGCGGGGGTTCTGCCGGATGGGGAACCAAGTTGATGCTGGAGGTAAAGGAGAAGCAGTTGCCATAAGAGATGACCACTCCTGTTGCCAGAGGCAAGCTATGGTCAAGGCCAAAGGTAAAGGGTGAGCAGTTGCCACCAAGGGACAACCATTCCTGTTATCAGAGGCCAGAGTCTGGAAGTCTGAAGAAGTGCCAGAGCAGCCTTTTCACCAGCCGGGGACGGTGAAGAAGTGGGAAAGCTTCAGCAGAATGCCAAGCCAGGGACCCAGCGGGATAGCGTGGGTGAAGCTTGAGGAGTATACAGCGGGTTAGCTGTGGAAGAGCTCATGGGATCCAGCTACGGCTGGGATCCAGGAAGTCTAGTGAGAGACTGAAGCTCAGTGTGAAAATCTACAGTAGGATACTGTGAGATGAGAGTGAAGATCTACAACAAGATACTATGAGTTGTGTGTACAGGTCTACATTGAAGTTTGAAAGTGCAGTTACTATAGGAGACAGTGGTTGCTATGAAAATGCAGTTTGCTGCATCCAGCTTAAAGGCCCTCTATCTATATTGCTGTCTGCGTATTTCTATTATGTGTCTCGGAGTCCGCAAAACTGCTTTTGCAACTGCCTAAGGGTGCCCTGGCCCTAACCCTCTCTCCCCAGGTCTGTTTAAGAGACAATAAATCTCTTTTTGAATCCAAAAAGTGATTGGCGCCCAATCATTCCATCTTGCACTATACCCACCATGCCTAGTAACCCATGCTTTGAGGAGGAATGTCAGCTCTCCCTGACTCTGGAGGTCACCACTAGACCTCTAGAGGGCAGGGACATCCCTACATATATACAAAGCGTTTATTTTTAACAGAAGAAAATTCTAAATCAAATCAGTATTTGGTGTGACTGCCCTTTGGCTTCAAACCATCCTCAATACTTACACTTGCAGATTCTGTACACTTTGCACAAAGTCAGGGATTTTGTAGGGTGTATGATTAACCAATTATATCAAGCAGGCGCTAATGATCATCAATTATATATGTAGGTTGAAACCAGTGCAACGTCATCTACAGCCCATGGTGAACATGCCACCCCGCCCCCCCCCCAAGATATATGAGCATTATGTGTCAGAAAAATTCCCCCACTACAAAAAAATGGAGCACTAATCTGCATGCTTACCTCCCTAAGGGCACATTCCCCCTCCTCCCAATACACATACACCCCCCTACTTCCTCCTTCCCAGCTCAAATCTTTACCCCTTCACCCCCCCAGCTCAAATCCTCTCTCCCCATATGTTCCCAGCACAAATCCCCCCCCCAAAAAAATATCCCCCAACTAGCACAGATCCTCTACCCCTCAAATGTCCTCCCTGAGCACAAATCCTCTCCCCCCACTCCAAATCCTCCGCACCACAAGTTCGCCTCCTAGCACAAATAATTTACCTCTCAATAATCCTTGATAACACATATCTACAAAATAAAAAGTTTACCCTCCTAGCACAAATTACCCCCCCCCCCGCCATATCACCTTTTCTAGCACAAACCCCCTAAATCCCCCCTCCTAGCACAAATCCTGTTCCCCCCCCCAACACAAATCCCCCCAAATCACCGCTCCAAGCACACTTCACCAAATTTCCCCTCCTACAACCACTTTTACCTTCTGAACACCCCCCAAATTCCTCCCTCCAACACCAATGACCTCCCCTCTGTCTCCTTGTGGTGCCCCCCCTATTTCTTCACATGATAACACAGTGCCCAGGACAGCCGTCCCTCTTGCCCACCCCTTGTCCCTGCCCTGGTTGAAACACAGTCATTTATTTGGTAAACATAACCCCAATCAATGTATATTATTTAGTCTGTAGGAAAGTCATAGAGCCCACAAACTATGGGATATATTTGAAAATCGATCAATCCTGATGTACTGATGGCCGATCTCATTTCTTGAGGCCCGAAAATGTGAGGACAGTACAAATACCCCCCAAATGACCCCTGTTTAGAAAGTAGACAGTCTGAGGTATTTAGTAAGGGGCATGGTGAATTTTTTGAAGTTGTCATTTTTTGTCACAATTTTTTGGAAAATTAAGATATTAAATAATTTTTGTTTTTTAACATTTTTTTTTTTTTACATAGGTCATTGATGCAGTACAGTGTATTCAATTTTTTAAACTTTTTATTTCTTTTTAAGATTATTTTTTTACATACTGTCATCAGAGTAGTTCAGTGTCACCTTAGTGACACTACTCTGGGGGTGGTGGTGGTGGGCTAATCAGGGATTTTTTTTACACTATTATTGCTTATAACAGTGATGATCAGTGTTATAGGCAATAGTTTTTGCTGTCATGTATGCCTTTCATCTAATTACATGGTACAGGGTAGATATGTGCACTGCTGAAAAATTCATTCATTTTCGTTTTCTTTTGATTCGCTTTTTTTTTTTTCACTTTGCTGGTCATTCGTTATGATCGCAATTTGTAAATTCATAGATTTGTAAATTCATAAACTCGTAGATTCATAAATTCATAGATTCATAAATTCATAAATTCGTAGATTTGTAAATTTGTAGATTCATAAATTCGTAGATTCGTAAATTCGTAGATTTGTGAATTCGCAGATTCGTAAATTCATAAATTCGTAAATTCACAGATTTGCATATTCGTAAATTCATAAATTTGTAAATTGGTAGATTCGTAAATTCGTAGATTCGTAAATTCATAAATTCGTACATTCGTAAATTCTTAGATTTGTAAGTTCATAAATTCGTAAATTCGCAGATTCGTAAATTCGCAGATTCGTAAATTCATAAATTCGTAAATTCACAGATTCGTAAATTCACAGATTCGTAAATTCGCAGATTCGTAAATTCATGAATTCGTAAATTCACAGATTCGTAAATTCGCAGATTCGTAAATTCACAGATTCGTAAATTAATGAATTCGTAAATTCACAGATTCGTAAATTCACAGATTCGTAAATTCACAGATTCGTAAATTCATAAATTCGTAGATTCGTAGATTTGTAAATTCGTAGATTCGTGGATTTGTAAATTCGTAGATTCTTAAATTCGTAGATTCGTAAATTCATAAATTCGTAGATTTGTAAATTCGTAGATTCGTAGATTTGTAAATTCGTAGATTCTTAAATTCGTAGATTCGTAAATTCATAAATTAGTAGATTTGTAAATTTGTAGATTCGTTAATTCAAAATTCGAAAATCTGAAATAATAACTAACTAATAATAACTTAACTATTACTAACTATTAAATTATAAGTATTGGAATTTCCTTTCAAATTTGGCTGTTAGTGAATGTAATAAATACAAATTTATCCGAAGTTACGAATTATCCGAAATAACGAATGCCGGATCTAAACAAATGTAATGGAACAAATTAATAATAAAAAATAATATTTTTTTTATTATTATTGTTATTTATTATAATTAATTTGTTACGTTCCATTTGTTTAGATGCAGCATTCGTTATTTCGGATAACTCGTAACTTCGGGTAAATTCTTATTGGTTACATTCATTAACAGCCAAATTTTAAAGGAAATTCCAATACCTATAATTTAATAGTTAGTAATAGTTAAGATATTATTAGTTAGTTATTAATTCAGATTTTCAAATTTCACATTTACGAATCTACAAATTTATGAAATTACAAATTTACAATTCTTTGAATATTCTAATTTATGAAAATTTGGAAAAATTTGTTAAACGGGTTTTCGGTAATTCGGACATTTATGAATTAAAGAATTTGTGGAAATTTGTTAAATACGAATTCGGAACGAAAAGAAATTGCACATGTCTAGTACAGGGTGCTGTGATTGGCCCAGGTGATAGCTGTGGAAGCCATTCATGACTGTTTTGCTTACATGTAATTTCTATGATTGGTTATATAGATCTCATGATACCAGGGCTGCTCACAGTGGCCAGGTACATGTGCACCACCATGTACCAGTATGTCGCAGTATCTGCAGCTGCTGCCCACTTACAGTAAAAGTACTGCGGGCGGACAGCAAGCGGTTAAATATTACCATTATTTACTATTATTTTGACATGCAGATCAATTCTGTGGATCACAACATCTCTCTTTGATGCTATTACCTTGTTATGGGTGGATGCCTGAATGTCATCGCCTCTGATCTTCCCTCCGGTGGCCTGTGATATGACATCATACAGTCCGCTCCACTCGCTGCTGACTTCATCGCCCTCTGAACTGGCAGTGCGGAACTTTAATTGTCCTGAAGAACTGGAACTGAAGATCAATAGAGGAAGGCGTGTGAGTAAAAAGACATGGGATTGACAATAATAATATTATTTAGTACAAATAAATGTATGTAACACAAGGGACAAAAACTTTAATATCGTTTGATTATTCTATGATTAACCACTTAAAGACCGAGTCTCTTTCTGAGAGCCGGTGTCTACAAGTTAAACTCATTTTTTTTCTAGAAAATTACTAAAAACATGAATTTTTTCTTAACACCCTAGAGAATAAAATGGCGGTTTATGTCACACCATATTTGCGCAGCGTTCTTACAAGCGCCTTTAAGCACTTCACCTCCGGAAGAATTTCCCAGTTTAGGACCAGAGCACTTTTTGCGATGCGTCGCTTTAACTAACAATTGCGCGGTCGTGCGACGTTGTACCCAAACAAAATTTGCGTCCTTTTTTTCCCACAAATAGAGCTTTCTTTTGGTGGTATTTGATCACCTCTGCGTCATGTCTGATCGCCGCTATAAACAAAAGAAGAGCGACCATTTTGCAAAAAAAAACTTATTTCTTACAGAATTCAAGGTTCCATCAATGATGGAAAGTTGTCCAGGTCCTATAGCTGCAAAGCAGCCCCAGACCATCACACTACCACCTTCCTGTCTGATTTTTTATGAAATACTGTGTTAGTTTTACACCAGATCTAAGGGAACACAAACCTTCCACAAAGTTCAACTTTTATCTCATCCAGCCCCAAACCATCACACTACCACCGTCATGTCTGACTTTTGGTATGAAGTTTTATGAATTGCTGTGTAACGGGACGCACATGTTCCAAAAAGTTCAACTTTTGTCTCATTGGTCCACAGAATATTTGCCAAAAAGTCTTGGGGATAATCTAGATGTTTTTTGGAAAATGTGAGACACGTCTTTGTGTTACTTTTGGTCAGCAGTGACTTTGGCCTTGGAACTCATGGAAGCCACTTTTGCCCAGTCTCTTTCTTATATTTGAATCATGAACACTGACCTTAACTGAGGCAAGTGAGGCCTGCAGTTCTTTAGATGTTGTTCTGGGTTCTTTTATGACCTCCTGGATGAATTGTTGTTGTGCTCTTGGAGCCATTTTGGTAGACCGGCCACTCCTGGAAAGGTTCAGCACAGTTCCAAGTTTTCTCCATTTGTGGATAATGGCTCTCACCGGGGCTTCAATGGAGTCCCAAAGCCTTAGAAATGGCTTTGTCACCCTTTCCAGACTGATACATGCCACTTACTTTGTTTCTCATCTGTTCTTGAATTTCTGAAAGGCCAGGTTTACAGATGTACGGTGCAAATTTCAGGTCCATTTTCATCGAATTTCCAAAGTGGCTGTTTAGCGGTTCAGCTGCAATTTCAGATACGGTTCAGGTGCGAATTATCACAGCGGGCATCCATCGGCATCTTAACAATAGCTGGTTGTTATGGAGTGGCCCGGGAAGCCAACGGTCCTTAACAACCGATGACTCATCAGCTGTCAGCGAGTTCCCCACTGACAGCTGAATGTAAACCAAAAAATGACTGGCAATACAATTTGAGAAAAAAAACAGTGTGGGGGTCTCTTCCCCACAACCCTAACCATTGGACGTGGGAGTCTGTGGGCAGGGAGTTTATTGCAATCTGGAGGCCCCCCGTGTGAATGAGTACCCCTACTCATTCACCAAAAAAGTGTCAAAAATAAATAAAAATACAGAGACATATTTGACAATTTCTTTAGTAAAAAAAACAAAAACAATGTCCCCCAGTATAGATCCAATGTCAATCACGATGAACACTACCGCCACCGGGACATGGAAAAAAGAGCTCTGTACCCATCACTGGCTGCCGCGAACTGACATCTCCTAAATAACTAAGGGGCGGGGCCACCCAGTGATGTCACCAGATGATCCCTCCCCTTGTGACATCATCGACCCAGCATGTACCGGTCTATGGCGTCACAGGGGGTGGGGCCACCCAGTGAAATCCTTGGATGGCCATCCAATCTGATCCCATCTGGTCGGCTAAAGAAAACGTAAGAGGATCCATACTCCTGCATCTAGGCGGCTCAGATCAGAAGGCAGTGTAAATGGACAGTTGGTTCATGTGCTCCTGACCCTCCATAGAGCACAGCAGGCTATGTTCTTGTGCACCCTGCATAAATAGAGCAGCCACAGACTTGTCACCCGCCTGCTCTGCTCAGCAGGGAATCAGCAGACAGATCCCCCACTGAGCAAAATGGACTCCACCCTGTGCAGTCAAATATATACAGAAATCAGCACAAGGGTCATGGCTTACTATTAATGTGCCATGCTCCTTGTGCTGCTGGCTCCTGGGTTTCTTGAAATCCTCCTCCACTGATGCCCCCCAACACCTGCTGCCATAATATTCTGGTACAGCAGAGATAATTGAAATGAGGGAGTAGTCATGCATACTCAAGAGTGCCTGTGTCAGTAAACTGTTTCTGAAAATCTGTCTGGAATGCCCTTCTTCTGCACGGGAGCACACGCGCATGTGGCGGGTGTGCAGGCGCGCGCAGCAGGTGCACGGCGCAAATGCTGCCAAACACGGCATTTAAACTGGGCAACTGGTGCTGTCCATTCTACAGCGTTCCTGTGTACCCAAGCAACTTGTTACCTGAGTTCCTGTCTCTGTGACCCTGCCTGCACTGACCCCGGCTACCCACGACCATTCTTCTGTCTGCTCCCTTGTACTTCCGCTGCCAGCTTGTTGATGAACCCAGCCTGTACCCGACTACTCTTCTGCCTGCTCTGACTGTACTGCACTGCCAGCCTGTTTCCAACCCAGCCTGTACCACCACTCCACCAGCCAGCAAGAGGCCAGAGGGATCTCTCAAGCTCCCACCAGGGACCAGTCCA
Source organism: Glandirana rugosa (assembly GCA_018402905.1). NCBI lineage: Eukaryota > Metazoa > Chordata > Amphibia > Anura > Ranidae > Glandirana > Glandirana rugosa. The sequence goes on along the minus strand of BLSH010305029.1, from coordinate 364,679 downwards.
ACCCTTGTGCCATCCTCACTCCTGAACCTCCTGTCTGCTCTAATCAGGGTCGCAAGAGAGGTTACTCCTACATAAGTCAGGCTCCACCACCAGGCACGTGACAGCCTGGCTTCAATAAATGGAGGAGATGGGTGGGGACATTGCTGGAGGAGGATTTCAAGGAAACCAGATGCCAGGAGCCAGTAGCACAAGGGATACAATGCATTAATATTAAGTCATGTCCCTTGTGCTGATGTTTGTGTGTGTGTTTTTTTCGACTACAATTTGGCTTTCAACCTGCCACTGACTGCAACTTATCAGATCTGTGATCTAATGTAAAAGCGGGATATTGTTTTACAGCGAGGAGGTGCTGAAATCTCTAACTGTGACAAGGTCCCAAATTGAGATAGCTTTGCGAAATTTATGACTATTGTTGTAGAGCTCAATCGCACCCACTGCAACACTAACCAATAGGAATATTCAATCATTTCCCACATTCCTTTCATTCATTTGGTAGCTCAAAACCTGGAAATGAATAAAGCTGTGCTGGTAGATAGTATGAATAAAAAGGAAGAAAACTTTACAAAAGTTATAGGTTAGATAACATTTACGGGTCTTGTTGTTCCCCCACCAAGGACATTAAAAGAGAAGCAGCCGAATAAGCCCATTTCTCTGTCACTCTGCTCTCTCCTCCTATCAGTTCCTTGCTAGCACATGAGCACTACAGCGTAACTGATTGGCTCTTTGTGCTGTTTCTCCCTCCCCAAGTCTGATGTATGGGGACTGCAAGAGGCTGATACCAGATCAAATTCATTCACCGGGTGACCCCACCCCCAAGTTTATCTGTCATTCTGTGAGTGACTTATCCTGTGGAGAAACACTCACCCAATGACAGGTAGATATGGGGGTGGGGTCACCTGGTGATGTCACTGGTTTACCCCACCCCCATATTTACCGTTCATTCAGTGTGCGTCCCTGGACATGGTCTGGTGACCCCCTTGTTAAAGGTGACTTCCAGATTTTGATGAGCCCCCTGCCCACAGACCCCCACAACCACCACCCAGGGTTGTGGGGAAGAGGTTGTTGTCCCCATGATGCTTTGGGGGGGCCCCTGCCTCCAAAGCACCCCCCATGTTCAGAGCATTTGCCCTGGTATGGTTGCGGGGTGCGCTCGCTGGTCCCCCCCCCCTTTTCTTGGCCTTGCAGGCTGCATGCTCAGATAAATATCTGGTATAGATTTTGGGGGGACTCCATGCCATTTTTTTTTACATTTTGGAGTGGTATTCTCCTTAAAATCCATACCAGACCTAAGGGCCTGATATGGATTGGGAGGGACCCACAAGCTGTTTTATTTATTTTTTATCCGCACTTCTTTTGTTTATATTCTCCTGACAGCTGAAGTGTCATAGTTGTTAAGGACATGGCGGCCACCTGCTCCTTAACAACCACTTATTCTCAATGAACCCAAATGCTGAATGAATCTGAATGCATCAGAAAATTTTATAACTTTTTATTCTAATTCACTTAGATTCGTTGCTATGTCCATTCGGAAATTTGGATGCATCCATATCTCTAACAATGAAATTTTCCTCCGAAAAAACGAATTTGAACAAACCAAATTTCACATGTCTATTACATTGTGCTGTGGCATGTCTGAGAGTTCTTACCGATGATATAGGAGCCCATCTTCAGGAACATTCATTAGGGAGCTTACATGTGCTGTGAGAAGCAGAACACAGCACAATACCACCAGACCTGGATGAACATGCGTGGAATCTTAGGCTTTTGAGATTTCTCTGTGTAGCCAGGTGGCAGCTATGACATGGTGAACTTCAATGACACTCACAAGTGGATTAACCCTTTCCCTCTATTGTCCAGCATTATAACTACATCACTTCCTGTTTGCAGAGTAAGAGCAAATTCTTCTGCATAGCAGAGGATCTTGGGACCTGTAGTTCTCCTGTCAGTTCATACTGTGTTCTTGAATGCTGACTGGACTACACATACCAGAAGGCTGGTGAAGCAAGGAAGATTCCGCGGGAGCAGATATATTGAACTGTGAGTGGTGAGCTCGCTCTCTCGGAGCGTGGGACTTTCTGCAGGATAGTTGGAGCTTTCATCTTCAAGTGAGTCTCTGTGCCCTAGACAACCACTGTGAAACTCAGCTCAGCGGATCTGTATTGCTGTGAAGCAGATCACTGTATCAGGACTGCATCAATGCATTCTCACGCTAAGGTTTCCATTATCCATCTCATTGCATCTGTCGCTGTTCCAGTCTTGCTGACTGGGTGGCTAGCCTTCAGCTCCCTACTGACACTCAAGAGTCTGCACAGGACACCCTGTCTCATTGGAGGGGGTGCCATCTTCAGGATTGGTGAGTGGGGAGACGCCCAACCTTTTTCTGTCATCCATCAGTCTAGAGACACTACATGCAGACACCTTAACACCTCAGTTACTGAGAACCCTCTATTGCAAGCAGCTAAATTGCCTATCTAAAAATATGAGAGTAAGGTATAGCTGGCACTAACCTCGCCCTATTATCAGTTATATGGTATCTGCCCCTTTAATTGGACCAGCCACTCAAAAATAAACAAATAGGTAAAGTACAGGATAAGTTCAGCTTTGTTCATTTTTTTTCTAAATTCCAGCCCCCCTATGCACCAATATAGCATTCATGTAATTTTTTTTGTAAAAATATCAAAGCTTTCCATTAAATCTACAATCACTTACTTCACTTGCCCTCATCAATGTTTCCAAACATATCTATTAGTTCTGCCTTACTTCCTTGTCAAACTATAAGTCATGACATAGGAAGGAGTTGACCAGCTGACCTCATTAACACACAGCCTGCATCATCCACCCTCCTACCTACCCACCGATTCCCAGCTGCACGTTTTTAAAATGCAATCAATCAGTGATCACCCTTCTCACTAAATACACAATATACAATTAGATTGCATAGTGTATGGCCATCTTTATACAAGTACACAGGAGGGAGTAGACAGAAACACTCAGCTCTCAAGCCCCATTCACATCTCTGCATAGCAGGAACTCGCATTCCCACTTGCATTCGTTTTTTAGCGAAGGGGGATGTGTTTTGGAGCATTTTCACTCATCACACATAGGGCAGCCCATCCACCTGAATAGGCTGCCCTGCACGCAGCAATCACACTAAAGAAGCTTCGGGACTTTTTTTTTAGAGCGTAGCTTGGTGAATTTTTAAATGTGATTTTTGGTGTAGAGCATTTCTGAAATGCAAGGAAATGCACAGATGTGAATGGAGCCTCATTGTTCTTGTGTTACCGCACCAATTTCACTTTCAGGCCCCATTCACATCTAGAATTAAAGGGGCGGGGGACAATGGGAATGCACATGGATCTCTAAACCCCTTACAGTGGGTTGAGTTCAATGACAATATCGCTGTCTTACCCTAGTCAGGGGGTGGGGTTCACCAAGAGAGGACCGGTACAGTCAATACACTAAAAGGGAAGGGGTAAGGGCCCTTCAAACAGCTGGTCCGTAACTCCATAGGGAGAGATGGGATAACCCAGCAGCATATATTTGACAAATAGAAACACTTTATTGAAGTATACAAATTTTTAGAAAAACAAAGTAACAATTGGCATTGTGAATAAAATGACAGAATGACATTAATTCAGATCATGAATTAATGAAATAGGGACTCTTACATGGACGCTAGGTAATCCGATCCCTCAGCTCTTAGCCCAGTTAAGTGCTACTGGCTGTGGTGTGGAACGTCAAGGACCATCAATGGCCCAATAACCATTTAGCACTTAGTGGATGAATGAGCAGCGACGAATGGACCATAAACATAGCATGCAGTTAATAATACTGGGGTCTCCTGGGGGGATTAAATGTTGCAATCATGGAGGTCCACACACAACAGTGCGGGATTGGCACAAGTCCAAAACATCGGGCCCCTTAGGATCACTCAGTGGGTCACTGGGTGCCCCTAATTTGATAGGTCTTCCACAGTTGTGCTAAGTATCACAATAAAATGCCAGTGGCTGTGCTGCATGCCGCTGGTGACATGTGGCTGTAAAACAGTGTGTGATTCCCATGTGCGGGAGATAACTCACGGTTTGTTGATCACAAAATTCACTGATAGCGGCTTTAGCTCATCAATAAGTTCGGTGCACGGTCAGTTGGACTGGCTGCAAGGATCACAGAAAGCACTCCTAGGTGGAGAAGCTGCCGTCACCACCGATCCTCCGTGCGGTGTCTGTGAGACATCAAGGAGAGTGGGCGCCTTCAGCTCCTCCGGCTGCTGGACAAGGAGAGAGACAGTTGCGGTCACCACCGGTCCTCCTAGGAACAGTCCGGGGAGGTGTAAACCTCCGGATCTTAGGTTGGGGAAGTCCACTGGGATGAAACGCCGATTCATTAGCTGATCAGCTGATCAGAACACAGCTGAATGGAAGACATACTCTGGGTGGCTGGATCAGATTCCCAATGGAGAGGGGATATGGATCCCATCCAAAAACAGCGCTGCTCAGTCTGTGTCAGTAGCTTACCCTCAAGGAAAAAGGGGGGACCCTGGGTGTGTAGGGGAAGGGGAAAGAACACTGACGCATTTCATTCGCTAACGTACAAATTTTATCAGGGTGGGGGGTTCACTGGTTGTGGGGTCACTTTTAAAGGCTTTCTTCACATATGGCTTATGCATCACCAATGAGCCTGGTTCCGCCCAGATTCGTTGTCAGCTGAAATCATTAACCCTGTGTGGTTGATTAGTTGATCATAGGGGTGAGAAGATTTCATATAATTCACCATCAGCTATCCATAGGGGGCCAGAGGTTCGGAAAGCATGAATTTCAAATCTAAGATGGTTAACACATCATTCACATTTACAGGCCGGTGGCCTTGCTCAAACGCTTTCATATCAAAGGTATACACATTTACATAAATAGTCTTAGGTACTGGCCCATATCACATGTACAAGGGACAAGTAGGGAGGATTAGGCAAAAAACTACCATGGGAACAAAGAAAAGGGCATAAGGATAATTAACACTCTAGAAAAACTGATCAACACAATAATTGACAGTCTTATAATGATATAAGATAAGCTCTAATGTAGATCGGTGAATATACAGCTTTAAGGAATGGCTACACCAGGGGAAACTGTTGCACATCTAAGAGTGTGTCCTGGAGTGGGATGCTCTGGCAAGTAGCTTCCAGGGGTAGCTCGATTTAAAGGTAATCTGGTTCAATATGGGTGAAACTGGAATAGTGGTCCCAGTGCACCAATCCATATAATTTTGATTATTTTAGCTACAGCTTAATGTTGTTTAGTATCAGGGATAGTTCCGAACTTTACCAACGCTATCACCTTTACATAATCCAAGCACAGCGTCTACCTTGGGACATATACATCAATAGGCCCCTCCTTTTCCTAACGTTTGTTCAGAGCTATGGATGGGGCTGCCCCACCCCCTAGTGTGTTTTTCTTGTTGAGAGTGTAATAATCCCTCTTATATAGGGGTGATAGTAAGTGTCCGCAAGGACCAGCTTTATAGTGGAATACGCAGAGGTAACTTATGGCTCCAAAAACAATTGTCAATTTAATTCTGTATTAAGTCCCCTAGGTACAAGGCTCCCTAGTCTATAGATCCATTGCTTTTCATGTTGTAAAAGGACCCTGTCGAAATCACCCCTTCGATTGGCAGCTTTAGGGCGTAGAAGCCTTTTACTTTCATTCCGGAGGGTTGTCCTTGATGAAATACTCTAAAATGTTGAGCCAATGGTGAATCATCAGTTGGGTCCCTGATTGACGATAGGTGTTCCCCAATTCGGATCTTAAGGGGGCGTTTCGTCTTACCTATGTAGATTTTTTCACAGGGACAGGTGATCATGTAAAGTACTCGCTCAATGGTACAGTTAATAAACTGATTTATCCCATAGGTGTTCTTGCCCTGACTGTCCTTGAATTTATCTGTTTTTTCAACATATTTGCAGATATGACATCTGCCACAAGGAAACATGCTTTTTAAGGGTTGGCAGGTACGTGGGCCAAGTTCTCATCGAGGACTTTGAGAATTACGATTTGACTAACTCATCAACCAGGTTTCTGGCTCGCTTGGCCGTCAGCAGTGGTCTTGGACCCACAATCGCTATTGCCTGAGGGCATCTTGTGAGTATGTGCCAATGTTTACTCAGAACAGATCGTACTTATTGCCACTGGCTTCCAAAAGGTGTAATAATCCGCACATGGCCAGCTGCTGCTGCTGTTGTCTTCTCTCTGGTTTCTCTAGGTAATAGTCTATTTCGTTGTGTTTGCGATGCCTTCTTCTTAGATTGTTTTAAGATGGCATGTGGATAGTTTTGGGCCCTGAACCGTTTATAGAGTCCTGCAGCTTCTTTTTCATAATCACTATCCAGAGAACAGTTATGTCTAATCCTGAGGAGTTGTCCAGTTGGAATACCTCGGATAAGGGATTTAGGAGGGTGGCTTGTGGCAGCTAGAAGGGTATTTGCCGCTGTTGGTTTATAGTATGTATTGGTTAATAGTTTACGCCCTTCAACCCTAATTTGTAGATCCAGGAAGGAAAGGAAATTTGGTGCTCATCCATTACATAGGTCAACTTGATGTTTCTAGTATTTTGATTTAACATCAGCACAAATTTCCCTAACAATTCTGCTGGTCCTTTCCACAGCATTAGTACATCATCAATGTACCTGAGCCAGAGTGATACATGGTCCTGGTACATCCATGAATGGTAAACCACCTCCTCCTCCCAAAGCCCCAAATGGAGGCGCGCATAGGCCGTGGCCCACGGAGCCCCCATTGAAGTCCCACGGATTTGTTTCTGGTACGTGCCTAAAAAGTGGAAACAGTTGTGGCCAAGAGCAAAATGTAACATGTAGATCAGGAATTCAGTTTGAGCGCCCATACCTAGGTATTGTGCCTCCAGGAAATGAACAACAGCATCTAGGCCCCACTCATGGGGTATCAGTGTATATAGTGACTCTACGTCTATCCCCACGAGTAGGGCCCCCTCTGGTACTGTAATTCCCTGGATCTTGCCGAGTACGTCCCCTGTATCTTTAACATAAGAGGTTAAGTGACATACCAGATCTTTCAGGAGAGAGTCCATGTATTTGCCCACACGTTCAAGAGGTCCCTTTACTGCGGACACGATGGGCCTACCTGGAGGGTCCACCAAAGATTTGTGTATTTTGGCTATCACATATATCGTGGGTATATTGAAGTCACTTACTCGTAGGTATTTAAACTCTTTTTTAGTCAACAAATTTGATTCCCACATAAGGTAGAGCTTAAAGTTAAGTTACTTGGTGATCACTGGAAAAGGATTGGAGCTAAGTTTTTCATAGTTGGCATGGTCCATTAGCTGGGGTCTAACCTCCTTTTCATATTTATCAGCTGAAAGGAGTTCCACATTGCCATCTTTATCACTTTTGTTTATTACAATATTAGAGGCCTCCTTAAGTTCTCTCAGGGCTCGTCTTTCTTCCATACTTAGATTGTCAGGAGTCTCAAAATCATCCCAATTGATCAATTTTAGGTCTTCCTGCACCAGATCAAGAAAGACTCCTGGCTATTTATTTTTCCTGAAGAACGGCATCTTGGTAGATCTGATGGGTAAATTAGAGTTTCTTTTCCACGGTTCCATTTCAGTTACTAGGTCTTCTATTTCATCTTCACTTCCATAAGGGAAATAAGTATATCTCTTGCTTCTTTGTCCTGGGCTGATACCTCTTCTCTTGTACCCAGGGTTCTAGAATGTAGTTGGCGCAAATAGACCTTTCTAAGGAAAAGGGAGAGGTCCTTAAACACCTCAAATTCATCCATCAAACAGGTGGGGGAGAAAGTGAGGCCTTTTAATAAGACTTTCCGGTGTCTATCTTGTAGATTAAAGTCAGACAGATTAATTATGATATTCGCATTCTCACTCTAACTCCCCTCCCTGTTGGAACTAGATCTGTTATCCTCCATCATTATTGCGGTTTCTTGTTCCGATTTCTGGTGTTCACTCTGGATTTCCCCTGGTTGCCTGTTTTCTGGAATTGTGTTTCTTTTCCTCTGCCTTTTTCTCATTTTTTTCAGTTTTTTAGTATTCCCTTGGTAGGTACTTTGGTTGGGCTGGTTGGCCCTTCCTCGTCTAAAAAACCAACAGATTTCTCCAAATGTTTGTCACTTTCCATGGTGTTGGGGGTCCTACGCGGATCTGATCTAGAGCGGGGGCGTCCTCTTCTTGAGCCACTTCGTCCTCTAGTTTTGGTCAGGTCAAATATTTCTCCTTTGGCCCAATCATCTAAGTCTCTCTGATATTTAACATGTTTTGTATGCCAGAGGTTTTTTCTGAGTTTTGATTACCTCCTTCTGTAATAGCTCATTATGTTTTTCAAACTCAGGTTTTTCTTTGTGGGGTTCTAGACACCTCAGAGTCTCATCAATTTGGTCCTGGAGTTCCTGTGATTGTATTTTTTCCTTCTCTACTATGAGTTTCATAACATTAAGGCCATGATCTATACACTCCTGTATCCACTTGATTAAAAATCTGTCAGTATGCAAATGTCCTGCAGGGATCACCCGTTCCCTCAACCCTCGTGGGAATATACCTTTGGAGATGTAAGATTCCAAAGAAAGTATATCCCATTTCCTATTCAGCTGTTTTATTGTCAACCGTTTGTGTTCTTTGAACAGATTTTCAATGACCTCATCATCATCTAGAGTTTTAATGCTTAGATCAGAGGAGAAAGTTTGTAGAATTTTCATCAGTCATCTCCTATAACAAAAGCCATGGATAGTGTTGAACGCGTGTTCACATCTAGCATAGTGGGAGCGAATGTTTTGTGACTCGTTTTTCCTTTGACACGCATAGGGCAGCCTGTTGATTTCAATTGGCTGCACTACATGTGGCTTATGGGACATTTTGGCATTTTGTGGGTTGCGTGTTTTTTCCTGTGAGTTTTGTAGGATTTGCCACCCGTTTTTTCACACTGCAAAATGTGTATTTGCTTTTGTGTTTGGTGTGACGGTAACAATTAATGGCACTGAAAAACTATAAAGATGGCCATACACTATACAATCTAATTGTACAAACATCCACAAGGACAGTGAAATAAGTGTAATCACTGATTGATTGCATTTAATTTTAAACATGCAGCTGGAAGTGGGTGGGTAGGTAGGAGGGTGGATGATGCAGGCTGTGCACTAATGAGGTCAGCTGGTCAATTCCTTCCTGTGTCATGACCTATAGTCTATCCAGGAAGTAAGGCCAAAATAATGGATATGTTTGGAAGCATTGATGAGGACAGGGAAGTAAGTGTCTGTAGATTTAATGGAAAGCTTTGATATTTTTGCAAAATAAGTACATGAATGCTATACTGATACACGGGGGAGCTGGAATTTAGAAAACAAAAAGGTGAACTTATCCTTAAGGCGCTACTCCCTATTGTGCACAAATGTGGGTGCGACTGTTTAATTAAACTGAGCAATGCTCTGTTCATCAACCCCGCAATTGTGAACACAATTCAACTTAAAGTGGATGTAAAGCCGATTCATGAAATTTGAGCTGGGCATATCTGTCCGTAGTGCTTTCTTATCTCTCTTCAAAGAGCTATGTCCCTAGCGGTCTCTTCTTCTGTTGCTCTGTTATCAGCCTGATAAGTTCTCACTTGTTCTGAGAGACGGGACATAAAACTTAGAGATGGAGGAGTTTGCTAACAATAGATTAGCACACTGCTAAACAAAACACAGGAATGCTATGCATGTGTGGGGAGGGGGCGTGTGCCTTTCCTCCAATCAGCTTTCTCTCACAGTGTCTTACAGCATCTAGCATTCAACTCCTCCTAGATAGGAATGAGGAAGTGGAAAATATAACAGAGTTTGCATTTTCTAAACAGTATAAAAAAGTGAAGACTGCAGATGTACATGTAAGACTTATATAGGGAGGTTTGTGTAATCTTTGTTTATCATCTGAGGCTGTTCACTTCACTGGGTATATGGAGGGCTTACATCCACTTTAAATGAATCAACTATATAAAAGTATTAGATACAATGATTGTGCAGACTTAAGGTACACACGGTCCGATTATCGGTCAACAATGGTCGTCCAACAGCCCGTTGGCCAGAAATCAGATCGTGTGTACGCACCATTCTACAGCTGATTTCCAATCGTCGTCCAACAGAAGTTGGACGATGAGACTAGAAAACTTGTGTTGGCCAACAAGGAGTTGGCTGATTGTTGGCTCGTGTGTACAGAAGTTGACCAACAAAAAGTTGGAAATGCAAACGCGCATGTTCGGAATCCAGGAAGGGTTCGGTTGGGTAAACCTGTGTTCCTAATTCACAAATCACAGTCACCTGAACTTCCTCTTTATACGCTCGTAGCACATCACTACGTTCGGCTTGGTCGGACGATTACTTGCTTCATGTTAGTACGCTAGACCAGACCGCTGTCGTCCAATTTGGGCAAAAGTTGAACGTTCTGTTGACCAACCTTCGGCTCGTGTGTATAAGGCTTTAGTGTCAAAAGATATGTCAAACTAAATATATATATGAAAGTGGCCACAATCCACTTTAAAATAGCCATCGTGCAAACTGCAAAACAAGATTTTTTTCAAAAGTTGTAAAAAAAGTCCCATCCACCATGTCTTATGAGTAAATGGGAGACCTTCTCAGCTCTGAAAACCAAGTGGTCCACCATGTGTGTTTTAGGGGGACACTCACTAGATCCTTGTGGCCATATAGACCTAAATCCGCCTTATAACTTGTACCCGTGTTTGACATGGATACTGCCTCCAGTGTATTCTCCTCTTTCACTTCCTATATGGAGTCCTAAATACCCAAAAGGCAATGATAGATATATAGTGTGGTACGTTTATCAAAATCAATGATTAAAATATAGCCAGTCTATTACAATTACATTTTGTTGTGCCCAGACCGGCACCAGCTCAATCAGCCTGCGTTTGCTACAAAACTGCCCCGCCGCTCTCTCCAAAGGTTCGGCGTGCGTGCCATCTCAAACTGGACATGACGTCATCAACACCCGAAACTAACAGCAGCGACCTAACTTCAATGCATTTCCCCAATATAGCGTCCTCAGGAAGTCCCCCAGGGATGCATTTAATAAATGTACTACACTATATACTGTATCTATCATTGCCTTTTGGGAATGCATGAATCCATATGGGAAGTGAAAGAGGAGAATACGGGATATATTCAGGGCTGCGCGAAAAAACAAGATTCAGTAAAGAAAAATGCAAATGATAAACAGTAAGTCCACATATGCTGTAACGATGTCGATCTTGGATGTATGTCAGGTGTAGACAGGGGCGGGCTGGGCCGGGGGGCAATTTTCCACCAGGCCGTCCTAACTAATGTTCAATACGGCCGGCGGCCACTGCCCGCTGCCACCTTTTTTCTAGTCTAGGAAGTCAGGCCGGGGGGGCGGGGGGACGGCCGTGGCGGTCGGCCGCTGTTGCCTTCCAGGAGTTGTAGTCCGCGATGAAGCTGCCGGTGGTGAGCGTGGCGCTGAAGAAACTACAACTCCCGGAGACTTAGAGGCAGGGCTCGCCAGGGAGTCGGGATGGGTGTTTGGCTCAGGCTGCTGGGCGGGACGCTGGCTGCAGCTTGGACCTAGGACCAGAGCATCTCTCCCCCAGGAGGCCGTGGCATGCAGGGACCTGCTGAGCTTCCAGGTGAGACCTTGACACCCCCAGCTGACCCCCCACATCCCACCCCCTCCCCCCATATCCCATTCCCCATTTACCAGGCTGAGCCAAGGTCAGGAATGGGTAGAACAGGAGTACAGAGCTGAATCTGAATCGGGAATTGGGTTAGGAGAATGCCCAGTTGATAACAGGAATCAGATGTGGAACATGAGTCGGGGAGCAAGGAACATGCTGAAGACTAGTCAGCAATGACACTAAGTTAGAGCCTCCCTTAAATAGTCCATCTGGCGCTAATTCTGACTGGGCATATATGCATGTCCGTGTACATGCCATGATTACGTGCAAAGATAGACTCCATCCACATTATTGTATTTCTACAACTACTTTAGTGACTACACATGATTGCTCTAACAAGAGTCCAGCACCTGTACATGTACCTGCATGCTGAACTGTGCACATGGGATGTAGCTGGGCTTTAAATCAGCCCAAATGTTCTTTTATGATCTACAGTAAAACTAATAAATGTGACTTTCAGATGCAAGAATTACACTATTTTCCTAGTTAGCTGATTTTCAGGAGGAAGGTGTACGTAAATAAACAGCAGGAAGCTGCGTTTTTAATTAATAAAGCGACAAGCCAATCTGATACCAGCTGCTAGAATGCATTGATGTGTGATCAACAGGACACAATCATTCATCTGTCCGCAATGCTATGAAAATGCTTGTCACTGCACACGTGTCACCATAAAATCAGACCTCTGTTGGTCATAATGAAAAATGTAATGCGTTTGGGGATTGCGTTCTGGATTTCACGCTGCTTTACTGTTAATTATAAGTATATTAAGATTTACCGTGATCAGGCTGTGTTGATGGGCACTGATCAAGCTGTGTTGATGGGCACTGATCAGGCTGCATTGATGGGCACTGATCAGGCTGCACTGATGGGAACTGTTTAGGCTGTACTGATGGGCACTGATCAGGCTGTGTTGATGGGCACTGATCAGGCTGCATTGATGGGCACTGATCCGGCTGCATTGATGGGCACTGATCAGGCTGCATTGATGGGCACTGATCAGGCTGCGTTGATGGGCACTGATCAGGCTACGCTGATGGGCACTGATCAGGCTGCACTGATGGGGACTGATCAGGCTGCGTTGATGGGCACTGATCAGGCTGAGCTGTTGGGCACTGGTTAGGCTGCATTGGATGGGCACTGATTAGGCTGCATTGATGGGAACTGGTGGGGCTGCATTGATGGGCACTGGTGAGGCTGCATTGGTAGGCACTGATCAGGCTGTGTTGATGGGCACTAATTAGGTTCCACTGATGGGCACTGATAAGGCTGAGCTGTTGGGCACTGGTGAGGCTGCATTGATGGGCACTGATCAGGCTGCATTGAAATACCTGGTGAACTGATTCGGTGGTTCAATGGGCCACTTGCCTGGACCTGCCCCCCAGGCCTAAGGCTGCCAGCCCTCCCCTGGGTGTAGAGATAACCACATATGAATTAATCATCCGACACATCACCCAGTGCGTTTAAGACATAAGTGCGTCCACCACCTAATATAAGGATTCTTACCAGACTCAGCTGGAAACTGAGCGTTTGGCTATTCCCCAGCCAAGGGTATAGGTTGGATCCACCACAGTTCCCACAGCACTATCTGAGCTCATCCAACTCCAAGCACTCTCATATGCCCACAAAGATGGAATGAATAAGGTAGCAATTCTTCATGAATTCACTGCATGGTGTTACCTAGGTGCCCGCTCATTCACTTACATTCAGATGGCCCAGTGTTAATAAAAGCACTCTGCTGGCGTGCAACACAGTCTCCTCAGGAGTGGACTCAAGTCAGGCAGGCTCAGTCAGCAGCACCTTGTCCTCCCAGCAGCTCTGCTCCTCTGTCTGGCTGCAGTGAATTAGTCAGCGACTGTTCTTCCCGCTGTAACCCGTGAGTGACCGTCTCCGAGCGACCACGCTGCCCACAGGCCCCACACACAGCCAGGCCTCTGGCTTTCTCTCAGGGAGTGCTTGGAGTTGGAGGAGCTCAGATAGTGCTGTGGGAAGTGTGGTGGATCCAACCTATACCCTTGGCTGGGGAATAGCCAAATGGGGCTGGGGAATGGCCAAGATCAACATCGTTACAGCATATGTGGACTTATTGTTTATCATTTGCATTATTCTTTATGAATCTTGTTTTTTAGCGCAGCCCTGAATATATCTTGTCTCCAGGGGCGTTGCTAGGTGGGAAAAAGACCAGGGGCTCTAGCCCGAAGAAATGCGGCGCGCTGCTGCGAAAAATGGGTGTGGTCTAAACAAAATAGTGGGTGTGGTTTGAAGGGGCATGTCTTTGGGGTGTGGCTCACGTCTGAGATGAACAAGGGATGGAGGAAGGAAGAAAGAGATAGGGAGGGAGGGAAGGAAAGATAGGGAGGCCCAGATCCTACACCACAATAGCAATATGTGTGTTCAAGAAAGTTTAACAATCAGCAGATAAAGATACTCCAATCACCTGGTGTTGGCGCTTCAATCATCCCGGCACCATGGTTATTATGGTGTCAGAATGAATGAAGCGCATTATTTCTATTATTACATTGTAATATAAAATGAAATAGTTCAACTCACCATAATGCAGAATCAGTGGGAGTCCTGAACGTGTCACTTGCCACTGTCGCCTGCCACCAGATGCCATCAGGTGTCCCCAGCGGAGTCCCTCCTTCCATCACAGGTGTCCCCCAGCAGAGTCCCTCCTTCCATCAGGTGCCACCAGTGGAGTCCCTCCTTCCATCACAGGTGTCCCCCAGCAGAGTCCCTCCTTCCATCAGGTGTCCCCAGCGGAGTTCCTCCTTCCATCAGGTGCCTCCAGCGGAGTCCCTCCTTCCATCAGGTGCCCCCAGCGGCGTTCCTCCTTACATCACAGGTGTGGACACTACATTCCTCCTTGCGGCGACCCCCGTGGACTA
>BLSH010305029.1:330631-343807 GCA_018402905.1 Glandirana rugosa | reverse complement strand
ACAGTCGAAGGGAACGCGGTCGCAAACCGTACCTATGACGGAGGTCACATAAGAGGAGAAACCTGTTTTTATTTGACGCGATTCCAGTCTTTTGTCGACGTCGGTTTATGATTTTCATATGTCTCTGTTCGTCCCCGCAGCGATTCCCCAGACAGAGCCCGAGCAGAGCGGAGGGAGGGGGGCGGAGGAGGAAGACATGGAGCAGGAGGAGGACAGAGCCCGAGCGGAGGGGGAGGACATGGAGCCGCTGCCAGAGGGGGCGGAGGAGGAGGACATGGAGCTGCTGCCGGAGGGGGCGGAGGAGGAGTACATGCAGCCGGAGAACAGTCATGAATAAAGCCCTGCGCCAGCTGCTCTGTCAAGTCGCCAGCCCACCGGGCGGGAGACTTGACACCGCCATTAAGGGCCCCGCAGGAGGCTCGGGGCTAAGGGCGTGACATTTGGGGCTGAAGCCCTGATAGCCACCCCTTAGCGACGCCCCTGCTTGTCTCTGTATACTTTTAGTATTTGGCTGCAGCTGTTTTCTGACCTTAGCGCAGTTTATTTTTGTCCAAAGAGGAGAATACACTGGAGGCAGTATCCATGCCAAACGCTGGCGCAAGGGAAGCTGACACTGGAAACTGTGAAAAGTTTTCTCCTAATATACAGTAGCATAGAAAAACCCAGAAATGCAAGCACCAATGCACACTTTGCATGGTACACTTTTAGACCACAGAATGGCTTCCAGGAATGGAAAGGCCAGTTGGTAAAGTCTGCCCCCCAAGGCCAAAGGTTCCCAATCTTGCCCTGTCCCAAATGACAATTATAAAAAAAAACTTTGTACCTTTCCTGGGTCTATTTATAGCCACAGTCACATTTGGAAGTTGGCAAATGTTTTCAGCTAGATATGCTTATTAAATCTGTATGCCAATATGTGTGGACATTGCTTCGTGCAGGCTTGGCATTCCTTAGGTCATCTTCATTATTATAATCTTGGCACAGGTTCAGCTTAATAAATTAACTAGAACATGTTCCTTACCTCTTCATGTGAAGCTCAATGGTCTCAGACGATGAGTTCTTTCCGGGGTAATATTCTGTGGACAGTGTTGCTCCATCCTCATTTATAGCTATAATTTTTACTCCTCGACCATCAATTAGGTCACTCTTAGTTAGGACATTGAGTTCCAGGTGAAGATTTCGGTCCTTGTCCATCAGTAATTTGGTTATATGTGACTCCGCTACCTCTGGCTCTATTTGGGTGTCCTGCTCTCCATTCCTGTGATTTTGCTCCACATTGGTATTTTGGTTTTTACCAAAGTATGTCTGTGGTGTCTTGTTAAGCCACTGCTTTGCTTTGTGTTTAATTTTTTTCACATTGTTTTGTACATAAGGAATTTCCCATGTAGTTTTCAGGAGGGCAAAGACTTGGTCAACCAGTAGATCAATAAAACTTCTCGATACATCTTCTGATACTATGTCCTGCATTTCTTCTTTGAATTTGAGAACCTCTTTGAACTTGCTACTTGCATCTTTCACATTGGAGGAGCCTTCAGACATATCAGAGACAATATGAGGTATTAATTTTTCATTGATTATTGACTCAATAGGAACAGATTGTACAAGGTCTGCAATTTCTATTCCCATATTTGCAATGCATACACACAGCTTAACTTTATCCAGATTTGATGAGGACACGCGCTTTTTTAGTATTTTTGCAATAAATTTGGTAGCAATATTCAGGTCTGATCGAACCTCATTGTAGGTCTCATGATGACTGAAGATGTCTTCCACAGCAGACTGAACAAGAAAGGTCATCAACTCTTTAATAATGTTTTTGTTTCTTAGGGGTATCACATAATCTATAGATTGGTCCTTTGCAGTCTCTGGAACAGCTTGTGTTACAATAAAGTTGATGAGACCCTCCTCCAGATCTTTATTGTTCTTCACAGTGGTGTGTATTTTACTTAAAAAGCATTTTTCAAAAATTTTCTTAAGTGCTTCTTTAACAGCTGCATCAATAGCAAATTCTGATACTTTTAATGCTCCCTTCTTGCCCAGTTCCTTCAAAACACATTTGGAACCCTCAAGCATGGCTTTCTTTGCAGCTGAGTTGGTGGCAAGTCCCTTGAAGGATTTAGTGACTGCTTCCCTTGTTGCTGAAGAGGTTATTGATTTCAGACCAGAAGTGGCTGATGACAAAACTATCTTTGCTGATTTAATTGCATCATTAGCTACTGAGCTGAATGTTCGTGTCCCATTCAGAAGATCTTTGGTGATCTTGATCATTGCTTTAGAACCTTTCACAAGTAATTTGAACCCCCCTGTTGCAAGAGACAGTCCGATACTTATGGCTTTTGATACTGCCCATTGCGCCCAGCTAAAAGTACCCGTGATCATACCTCCAATGCCGGAGATCATGTCACTAACACCTTCAGAGATAAGACCGAATCCAAACTGACTTGCTGCTCCACATGTTAATCCACAAATCAATATCCCAACTATAATTTGTGCAGCTCCAAGACAAAAACAAATGAGGGCATCAAAGCAGAACTTTGGCTTTTGTTTCACCTCATAGACAAATAAAAGTCCATAATCATAGAGAAGATACATCTCATCCGTCTCTACTTTACTGCTGTGCTCAGTTGTAGAGAGTGTGAACACAGTGGTCAACTCAGTTACTGCATCATTTCCCACTCTGTCCAAATCCTCCAACATTTTTACTGAATTTTCAATGTAATTTTTCCAGGAATTCAGAAATTGCATCTTTGTTTGTTTCTGCAAGTCAAAATTAGATTCATCATTGTGTTGTTCAAATCTTGAGCATTGTGTCAAGTCTCCAAATACAATTATATTGCAGATTTCAGAGGTATAAATGACCAGAGCTGCTATGGCTTCTTTCAATAAGGCAATAGCTTCTTGCTTACAGTTATTTTTGGCCATGTTAATAATGATGAAGGCACGATTGTAAAGGGAAATTGCCCGATACATATTGTCAGCTTTTTCCATTTTTTCCCAATAAGATAAGGCACCATAATCATTTTTCTTGTCTTTCATATGTAAGCATGTCCTATCCACAGCGGCCTTAACATAGTCATAAAAATTTTCACTTCTTCCTTGTAGAAGGTTCTCAGACTTGGCCTCCAGAGTTAAGCTAAGATGATCTTTTAATGGCCCTAAGTCCTTGTGGTCATTGATGGCATCTTCATGAGTAGTGAGCCATAAAGCCCAGGTCTCTTTTAAGGAGTTTAGGGCAGGATGGTAATCCATTTTTGAGGATACTTTCACACTTTGTTGAATGTTAAATTTCTGTTTTTCTTCCTCTGAAAAATAACTGTCAAATTTCTTCAGGTGTTGACAGAACAAAGTAAAGAGCTCATGGCGCATGTTGACTTCCGCAAGCTCATCATTTTCCATGTCTGCAATACGTTCTTTTTCATATTTTTCTCTCAGTTTCCTCATTTCCTCCACAGTTTGTCCCTTATACGATGCAGCTAGATCATTCTGATTTAACACCATCTGCACCATTCCTGGATTTCCTTTACGTGATGTACGTCCAAATATTTGCTTTTCTACTCGTCTGTTGCTGGGAAAATGAGTGAGAATGACACTTAGACCTCCGCTTTTGTTCACTTCTTCTGTAACTTTGATATCTGTTCCTCGACCACCAAGGTTTGTTGCCAAAATTACTTCACCTGACTGAAATGTTTTTGTTTCTACATTGTGTTTGTCACTTCTGGTGTACATAGTGATTTTGTCTGGATTGGATATTGCCCCAACATTGAGCAAATGACATTGAAGTTCTTCTGCAGTTTTTACATCCTCACAAACCACCAATACACATTGTCCTTTGGTCCCATATCTCGGACTTGTTTGTTTCTCCACCAACATACAGATTTCCCTAATCCAGGCCTCCTGACCTCCAACCACTTGCAGAACTGGTTGCTCCAACCTCTTAGTGTAACGATAAGTGGGCATAGGGTAGCAATATGTTTTATAATGTTTTTCAAGGAACTTGAAATCAACTTCATCCCCTAGAGTACCAGACACCCCATATATTCCAGAACCAGAGCGGTATCTCTGAAAGAAATGGAAGTTGGACATAAAGTTGGTGACACAAGAAATTTGAGATAAGGCTAGTCGATGTTTTAGTTCCAGAAATTGCTGCAGACCATCTCCCCAGCGCTTGTTTTTCTCCAACACGCCTGTTGATTTAAAGTCAATTGGAATGATGCTGTGATGCTCGGGTGAATCTGATTTGTCTCTGCTGTCTATAGTATATTCTCTACCCTTTTCCATCATGATGGCCTGAAGGGCATTCTCTACAAAGACGGGAAGTCGATTCTTGGTGTACTCTTTTAGGTGTTTAGGGATTAGAATGGCACCTTCATTATTAGAGATATCTTCTGGTCTGTAGTCATTAGAGTATTTAATTTTCAGAGATAGTTCTTCAACTGTGATATTCACCAGCTGTTTTATTGTCATCAGCACACATGATTGTCCTTGTGGGAGGAGGAGGACACTGATTGGCTCTCCGGAATCACAGCTGGTTTCAATAAAAGAAGCTTTGTCATCCTTTAGTTCATAAAACCTAAACTGGACAGAATCTTCCAAAACTTTGCCAAAGATTTTCAGGAGATCTTTCTCTTGCTGAGGTCCAAATTTTACTATCAGCTTTTCTAGCTCTGTCTGTTGTAGGTCACTTGTTTCAGAAGATGTTTGCACCTTAACCTCTTGTAGTTCTTCTTCACTGAGGAGACCGAGCTGCACCCCTAATTCTAGGATATGAATAGAACTGAAATGCTCGGTTGTTTCCTGTCCAAAAACAGCATCTGTTGCAAGCTTGTGAAAATATTGTATCCCTGGAGTCCAGTACATCTCACCTGATTCCGCCATGATTCTTTGACACTTATGAAGTTTTGCCCAAATTGCGGTCAGTAGCTGGTCCAAGTGTCTCATCCCCGTAGCTTCATGAGAAAGAAAAGTAATTTGCACTCCATTGTCCAAGGTCATATAATCCACCTCATCTACCATGGCAATATCAAACTTGCGTTCATTTCTGGTCTTTTGTCTTTCAAATTCTTGTCTCAGAATGTCAGCAGCAAAGTCTTCAACTGTTCCATAAACAATGTGTGACTTATATGCCTTACAAATGGCTGCAGTTGGATCTTTGTAATCAGTGGATACATCTACATGGACTGGGGGGATAACACTGCAGGTTATATCAAAGGTTTTATATAGTTTACTCCATTCTTCTGCATCTCAACGAGCCAAGACTGGAGAACTGGTGATAATATCTACAGTTTTTCCTCTTATTGCCTGTATCAAGGCAAACAGTGCCACAATACAGGATTTTCCTTCTCCGGTACCAATTTCCAACAGACAACCTTTAACATCCTGAGAATTTGAAAGGAACAGACTTATGACAGAAGCAAACTGAGTGGCTCGAGGAAAATATCCCCCCACAATCTTTGTATGGTTTTCAGAAATAATAGTTGTGGTGTCTTTAACTGCTACTGATAATATAATCAAAATTGTCACCATAACTTCCACACTGGGGTTGGTCAGGTCAAAATCTCTTATCATTTTAATTGCATTTTCTTTCATCTTAGCATCAAGATCTTTCTCTGCATACTTGGGAAGATCAGGCATCAGTTTTTCTAAGACATTTTCAAGAAAATTTAGGACATTTTCTGGATGGCTCATCTGTCTCATTTCTTGTATGAGTGTCTTCACATCTTTATCAGTTTCCTTATTAATTTGAGCGTTCAGATATTTCAAGGGCTGGTTGTTTTGCAGAGCTTCAACCGACATATCCAGACCAAGCTGGAAGGTCTTTACTTGATGCAGAATTTTTTCTATGTTCTCCTGGGAAGTTCCAGCTTTGCAAGCCTCTAAGTAAAATGTTAATGCCTGGACCGGATTCCAAATACCATTAAACAGCATCAGAGACAGTTGTTCCTTACAGACATCTGAAAACTCTTGGATCATGTACAGGACAATGTTCCCAGCTGTGGTCTTGTTGTCCTGGTAAAGCTTTTCCATCACATGGAGCAGAAATACCGTCTTCTCTTCCATCTGTGTTGCCCCAGATGAGATAAGAGTGTCTTCCGTTGTAGCATCAGTCATGGTGACCTCTATCAGGGCTTTCAGTAGTCTAACTTGCTCTGTTAGAGACAAATTCTCATAACAAAACACATGATCCAAATTATGGAAGGCATGAAGAGGTAAGTTCTTTTTTACAGCATAGACTTGTATCATTTTATATTGCAGTACAGTGATCCTCTCAGCCAAACTTTTGTTTTGCATTATTCCATCTTCCAGAATTCCATGCACGGTCAAGAGTTCGCTGAATGTCTCCTCTACATCCGTATCCTTTGTTAAAAAAAAAAAGAACAGTTTTAAGCAAGACTTCAAGATATATTCTGTATGAGCCATATTAATCAACAGATAGTTTTTATATAAAATGTAACAAGTTATATAATTCAGTGTTAGTGACAATAAAAAAAGGGATCCAGCCAGCTTTGTAGGAGTTAAAGGCACTTTCCACATACATGGCAATTATGGAAAATTCCATTATTTTAAGTATAGGTTCACTTATCCTTTATACCATTCCAGCCTAAGGTACCTCATCCTCTCCTTACTAAGATGCATACTTACCTGATCCAAAAACAACTGCCTCCCCGCACGGTTTATTTTGTGCACAAATAGACTTCTGTGGAACCAACTCCTAAGCATCTCCAGCTCCAGGGATCTTTCTACATCTATGGAAGGAGGAGACGGGGTTCTTTAAGTCATTGGGGGGGTAAAAGTAAGTGAACCTTGTGTACATTTCTATTAATGGCCACCAATTGGGAGTTATGAGAAGAAATTGAGGTGGGAGAATACAAGGTCGAGGGTATTACCTTTGTAGAGAGTGGAATTGCAGGTCCATTGTGTAAGGTCACAAGATAAGGTTAAGTTGAGAAGTTGGGCTGCAGCTGGGCTGTTAACATTAATAATAATAATAATAATAAAGTCACCAAGAATGATAATTGGTATTGCAGAGGAAAGAAAGTAGGGTGGCCAGGTAGAGAAGTCATCAAAAAAGTGCAAAACTGGTCCAGGAGGTTGTTAAATCACTGCAATCTTCATAGATATTGGAGAAAACAGGCAAATACAGTGCATCTCGAAAGAAGAGAGGGATAGAACTGGAGTGCTCAGAATCTGGTGCAGCTGTGCATGGTAGCCAATGAATTGCTAACTCAGCTTGTTTAAGTAAACGTTCACAATAAAACCTGGAAGCTGATTGGTTACTATGCAGAGCTATACCAGATGATTTTGCACTCTCCAGTTTAACTAAATTGTTCCCTGATGTTTCCATGTTGCTGGACCATGCAGTCAGCAGCGAGAGTCACATGACCACAGACACGTGGTCCAGCACTTTTGGGCAAGGGAAATATATATTGTTTATAGCCCACTGGGTGATTCTGCTGGCAGTTTGGAAGGATGCAGAACAGGGCACATTCCTAGAGCTTGTTCATTCACCATGCTTTGTTACAGCTGCTGGTGATGGTGCCAAAGCTGTCCCCTCAACCTCCTCCTCAATGCCCACTTTTGTGGGGTCCTCTGATCCACCATTTCCCCTAAAACATTCAACATGTTATTCTACAGCTCAGGCTAAAATGCCACACAGTGCTGCAGCTGGTATACCCAGGGAACAGGAGAAACACTGGCCTTCCTCTATCCAGATTACAGCTCACCTCCTCATAGAATGTTAATAGATTGGTCTGGCAAAAATGATTTTAATAAATCCAGGCTGATTACTACTAATATATAAGGGGGGCACCATTAATTTGGGAGCACCTTCATGGGGTTGCCTCTGCCTTTCCCCCTGTTTAATTGAAGCAAGTAGCAGTTTTAAGTGTAGTACAATTTCAATGACACTGGCCCTTTAAATATTCCTGCGCACCTGTGAGCAGGTAGGAATGGGCCAATAGGATTTGTTGGAATGTGCTGGAAGCGGTGGGGCTCATTATATAAAGGGCCCACTGCCTCAGGGTGCTTGCTGCAGGTGACAGGATTGGAGTCTGGAAGAACTACTTTATTGAAAAATCCTGTCATGGAGAACCTACTGAGGCAGCTCATTGAAAGAGCGGAGTCTTGCGGGGGTGAAGAATGGCTAAGAAAATGCCTGGGCAAAGCTCCTGTTGAACCCCAGCAGGAACAGGGAGAGGAAGAGGCCAGCATGTCAACACATGTCTCCCGGCCAGCACAGCAGCGGAGAAGAACAGCGGCAGCCAGCACCTGCCGTATGTCTCATAGGCTGCAGCGCAGCAGCCCCCCTGGAGCGTGGGAGGATGGCGAGTCAGGAACCGGGCCCCTTGGGCAGTGTGGAGGAGCGTGGCACAGGCAGCATGGAAGCCGAAGGGGTACACAGCCGTCGGGTAAGGAGGAGGAGGCGGGTCTATTCCCCATCCCCTATTAGGAGTGGCAGCAGAAGGCCAGGGGTGAGTGGCATATTGCCTGAGAGCCAGGCTCCTCCCTCTAGTGTCAAATGCGCTCCGACATTGGAAAGCAGCCATTCGGGTAGGCAGAGAGTGTGCCCGAAGTGAATAATAGCCAGTCAGTCAATCCTTCCAGGTCTCGTGAGATTCCTATGGGGATGCCGCCTGAGCTGAAAGATAACACCCCTTTGGCGCCCCCTACTGAAACTCATGGTGAGTTGCAGGTGCTTTTAAATTTAATGTCTTCTATAGCTAACAAAGCAAAATTATTTAGTACTCCAGCTACTATCCCTTCTGCTTCCCCTACTTCTGTATGGTCTCCTGAGGCTATGGTGGTTAACCCTTTGTCAGCCAGTAATTTTGCTTCATTGGCAAGGGTTCCAGCTAACATGAATCCTAGCATTAATTCAACATTAAATACTCAAGATGTGGTTGCAAAAAATACGGAACCCTTGGTAACTAATGTGGTTAATACCTCAGTTCCTCAGACATGCTTTAAGGAAATGTTGCCATGCGAGATGTCTCCGTTAGATTTCCATCTGTCACTGAATGTGAAGGAAAAGATCTGGAAAGGGGAATTTTTGGATATTCTCTCACTCCTTCCTCATCAGCCAAGGAATTTTTAAGTAAATCAGAAAAAAAGCAGAGGACAAAGGGGAAGAGGATAGACGTAGACCAGTTTCTAGATCCTTTAATAATTGGTTGCAGGCATACTGCATATTTGCCAGCGTGTTGGGGGAGAAACGCCCAGAAAAGTGTAGCGGGTTATTCCAGCACTTGGAAAATGTACTGGACGCTTATAAGTGCTTTGGAGGTATGGGTTGGTATCAATACGACGTGTCCTTCAGGCAAAAAATGTCCATTTACCCTTATCTAAAATGGGGTATGAAGGACGTGGGCCTTTGGCTCAATCTAATAGCACCACAGAAACCCACCTTTTCGAAGCAACAGCCTACTGCTAGCAACATTTCTCCTTATAGGAAAGGTGTATGCTATGCATTCAACGAGAGCTAGTGCAAGTGGAGTGCGTCGTGCAGATATAGGCACGAGTGTTCTGTCTGCTCTGGCCCTCACACCGTTTTGAAATGTTTTAAAAGATCTGGTTCATCAGGACAGCAACGTGATAATTTTCAATCCAAAAGTATTCACGCCAGTGAAGTTAATAAATATGCTTCCATGGCTGGAATGGTACCCAGAGCAGGAGATAGCGCAATTCCTAATTGAGAGATGTTCACTACCTACATTTTCAGGTTCAGGTTGCAAGGTGGTTGATAATTTGAAATCAGCTGTTAATTACCTAGATATTGTTCGAGAAAAAGTGGCGAAGGAGATCTCCGAAGGTCGCATTGCAGGCCCTTTTCCATTTCCCCCCTTTAAAAATGGTTCCTAAAAAAGACCCCAATTAGTTTAGGATAATTCATCATTTATCCTATCTGAAAGGATTCTCCCTTAACCATGAGATAGACGAATCATTTTCTTCGGTTTCTTATTCCTCATTCGAGGAAGCAATAGGTAAAATTAGCTCCCTTTGCCAAGGGGCTTTAATGGCAAAGGCAGACATTAAGTCCGCTTTTAGATTGCTACCAGTCTCTCCTAGCTCTTACAGCTCCTTAGGTTTTTTCTTTGAAAATTTTTTCTTTTACGACATGTGTTTGCCAATGGGTTGTTCCCTGTCCTGTTCTTATTTTGAGAGGTTTGCTAAATTTTTACACTGGGTTGTTCGTTTCGAATCGGGTTTAGATAATATTGTGCATTATTTAGATGATTTTTGTTTGTTGGGCCGGCCGATTCCAGCATTTGCTTTTATTCCTTGAAACTTTTCTCTATAATTGATTATGAGCCATTCTGGCGTTCCAATGGCAGAAGAAAAGATTATTTTTCCCTCCACTGCTTTGCAATTTTTGGGGATACGTATAGATACAGTTTTGTCAGAATTTCGTTTACCATTAGAGAAGGTAGACAAGGCCAAAGGTTTGATTTGTTGTTTAAATAGAAAAAAGAAAGTCCTGTTAAAAGAACTGCAGTCCTTATTGGGGGTTTTAGCTTTTGCGTGTCGCATTATGCCGGTTGGCAGAATTTTCTCTAGGAGGCTTTATTTAGCAACATTGGGTTTAAAGTCCCCTTTTTCCCACATAAGAATGAATAATGACCTTAAGCTCCTTAAGCTAGACCTTTTGATTTGGTCACAATTTTTGGATTCTTATAATGGGAGGAATCGTACTAGCAGCTGATTTCCAGTTGTCTACTGATGCAGCGGGTTCAAGGGGGTTTAAGGCAGTTTGACGCAGCCATTGGTGCTGCAGTAGATGGCCGTCCTCTTGGGTACATAATAGATTGACTAGGAATATAGTCTTACTAGAGCTGTTCCCAGTCATCGTTGCACTTGAAATTTGGGGTAAATTTTTTAGCAATAAGCGTATTGCTATCCAATCAGATAATAAAGGAGTCGTTTTTGCAGTTAACTGCTTATCTTCTAGATCATCACCAGTCATTAAGCTACTTCGCTATTTTGTATCCTTATGTCTATGTCTGAATACTTGGGTAAAGGCAAGTTATATACCGTGATCTAGTAATGCTATTGCAGATGCTCTGTCTCAGTTCCAGATGGATCGCTTCCGCAATTTACTTCCCAGGGCAGATCAGGCTTGAATTCCATGTCCAGACCATCTGTGGGCTTTGATTTGAGCAATATTGGCATTGCAGTTCAGAATTCTGTTAACCCTAAAACATGGGCTGAGTATTCGGCCTCATGTAGGAGATGGAAAGTTTTCAATGAAGCTTTGGGTTGCAGCTTTGTTTCGCCTTCGGAACAAACTATTCTGGCATTTTTATGTAGTCTTTTTGAGGAGGAGATGTCCCATAGCCAGATATCAAAGATATTGGCGGGTATTTCTTTAAAACAATGAATTTTCCAGCATGTAGCAGCTTTTTTTCTAGTAAGACAAGCTATTAAGGGTTATAGGCGATCACACTCAGTTTCAGATGGCCGTAGGCCCATCACATTTGATATGCTGAGGAAGCTTATCCTTATTGTATCAGCAGCCTGCTATTCCAATTATGAAGCTCTGCTTTTTAGAGCTTTGTTCAGCATAACATTTTTTGGAGCACTACGGCTATCGGAAATAGTTCCCAGCAATAGAAGAGACAGTTCAGGGTTGCTTTACCATCAGGTATTAGCAACGGATTCTTCAGTTAAAATTTTAATTGCCAAATCCAAAACCGACCAGTTGGGCAAGGGTGCTTGGCTTACTTTATTCCCCTGCTCTGACAAGTACATTTATCCTGTTTTGATTATCCAGCAGTTTTTAGCTGAGAGACCCCTTGGTTCTGGGCAATTTTTCATTCATAGCAATGGTTCTCCGGTAACCAGATTTCAATTCACGGCTGTATTTCAGAAATGTATTCAAGGTCTTGGTTTACAGGGTTTCCGTTCCACGCCCCACTCTTTTTGGATTGGGGCTGCGACGGAAGCAGCAAGGTTAGGACTTGAAGAGTCCTTGAGTAAAAGACTGGGTAGATGGGAATCTAAACATTATGGTATTTATGTTCCTCCTAACCTTTCTCTTTGAATTTCCAGGTCGGAAGCTTTATGTCTGGATAATAAGACATTCCTTCATTTTCTGGGCGCATAAGAGGGCGTCCCATCGTTGTTATACTGAGAATCTAAATCTTAACCAGGAAAATTACACGGTTTTGTGGAAAGGAGTGAGAGGTCTACAATGGTCAAATTTGATTTATTATATTTCTCAGTTGTATTTAGTATGGAAATCTCCTTCTTTGTTAATCATCCACCTAGGTGGGAATGATGTGGGTCATATGAAGACCTTGGATTTAATGTATATGGTCAAGCACGACTTGCATCATTTAAAGGTGTCATCTCCAAACACAACAATTATCTTCTCTGAAATAGTACCCAGATTGTTGTGGCTGTCACAACCCAGGTTTAAAAATTTTGAAAAAATAAGAAAGAGGGTGAATCACTCCATTGAGAAATTCAAGCCTCTGATAGGAGGGTTCTCCTTCCATCTTTTTGAGTTGGAGGATGGTTTCCTGGGTTTGTATCGGGAAGATTTGGTACATCTTTTCGATGTAGGCCTGGACATTTTGAATTCAGTGCTATAGAACATGATAGAAATGGCCGCGGTTTTGGGGTAGGCTGGGGCTTTGACCTTTGGACAAAGCCCCATCTATGTGGGACTTTATTATAAAGTTGATTTATAAAGTTATTTGCTTGAGTCATTAAGACTAAGTAATTTTGTGATTGATAAATACATTTGATTCAATTTATAATATGGTTATTAACCACTTGACCACTGGGCACTTAAACCCCCTTAACAACCGGACCAATTTTCAGCTTTCAGCGCTCTCACACTTTGAATGACAATTACTCAGTCATGCAACATTGTACCCATATGAAATTTGCGTCCTTTTTTTCACACAAATAGAGCTTTCTTTTGGTGGTATTTAATCATCGCTGGGTTTTTTTTTTTTGCGCTATAATTAAAAAAAGACCGAAAATTTTGTAAAAAAATGAATTTTTCTTCGTTTCTGTTATAAAATTTTGCAAATTAGTAATTTTTCTTCATAAATTTTGGCCAAAATTTATACTGCTACCTATCTTTGGTAAAAAAAAAACTAATTAGTGGATATTATTTGGTCTTTGTGAAAGTTATAGAGTCTACAAACTATGGTGCCAATCACTGAATATTGATCA
>BLSH010305029.1:277457-290085 GCA_018402905.1 Glandirana rugosa | reverse complement strand
AGTTGAGTGCACGTGCTCAGCGTCATATCCAGAGGTTGTCTTTGGGAAATAGATGTATGAGTGCTGCCAGCATTGCTGCAGAGGTTGAAGGGGTGGGGGGGTCAGCCTGCCAGTGCTCAGACCATACACCGCACACTGTATCAAATTGGTCTGCATGGCTGTCGTCCCAGAAGGAAGCCTCTTCTAAAGATGATGCACAAGAAAGCCTGCAAACAGTTTGCTGAAGACAAGCAGACTAAGGGCATGGATAACTGGAACCATGCCCTGTGGTCTGATGAGACCAAGATAAACTTATTTGGTTCAGATGGTGCCAAGCATGTGTAGCGGCAACCAGGTGAGGAATACAAAGACAAGTGTGTCTTGCCTACAGTCAAGCATGGTGGTGGGAGTGTCATGGTCTGGGGCTGCATGAGTGCTGCCAGCACTGGGGAGTTACAGTTCATTGAGGGAACCATGAATGCCAACATGTACTGTGACATACTGAAGCAGAGCATGATCCCCTCCCTTCAGAGACTGGGCCACAGGGCAGTATTCCAACATGATAACGACCCCAAACACACCTCCAAGACAACCTCTGCCTTGCTAAAGAAGCCGAGGGTAAAGGCGATGGACTGGTCAAGCATTTCTCCAGACCTAAACCCTATTGAGCATCTGTGGGGCATCCTCAAAGAGAAGGTGGAGGAGCGCAAGGTGTCTAACATCCACCAGCTCTGTGATGTCATCATGGAGGAGGGGAAGAGAACTCCAGTCGTAACCTGTGAAGCTCTGGTGAACTCCATGCCCAAGAGGATTATGGCAGTGCTGAAAAATAATGGTGGCCACACAAAATATTGACACTTTGGGCCCAATTTGGACATTTTCACTTAGGGGTGTACTCACTTTTGTTGCCAATGGTTTAGCCATTAATGGCTGTGTGTTGAGTTATTTTGAGGGGACTTAGGCACACATTAACGCTGAGATTGCCCTAGATGTTAACCCCTTCCCAGCAAGTGCCATTAGTACAGTGACAGTGTACTGTATATTATTAGCACTGATCACTGTATAAGTGTCACTAGTGATATCAGTGGCAGTTCCCCCCAGCATCAGTCAGTGTCAGATTGCCCACCGCACTATAGTAGTCCCATTATAGGTTGCTGATCGCAAAAATAAAAAAATGTTAAAAATTAAAATTCCAATAGTTTTCAGTCACTATAACTTTCACACAAACCAATCAATAAACACTTATTGGGATTTTTTTTTCAATTTTTACATATTTAAATTTACATTTTTTTGGCCAAATTGTATAAAGAAATGTAATTTATTAACCACTTCAGCCCCGGAAGGATTTCCCATGTTAGGACCAGAGCACTTTTTGTGATTCGGCACTGCGTCACTTTAACCGACAATTGCGCGGTCGTGCGACGTTGTACCCAAACAAAATTGATGTCCTTTTTTCCCCATAAATAGAGCTTTCTTTTGGTGGGATTTGATCCCCTCTGCATCACTTCTGATCACCCCTATAAACAAAAAAAGAGCAACAATTTTGGAAAAAAAACTTTTTTTTTTTTTTACTTTTTGCTATATTACATATCCAGAAATAAAAATAATATAAAAAAGCAAATTTATTCATCAGTTTTGGCTGATATATATTCTTCTATATATTTGTGGTAAAAAAAAAATTTGCAATCGCCATATAATGATTGGTTTGCGCAAAAGTTGCCGTGTTTACAAACCATGAGAATTAATTCATGGCGTTTTTACTTTTTTTTTTACTAGTAATGGTGGGGATCTGCGATTTTTTATCAGGACTGCGACATTGCGGCGGACATGTCTGACATTGACACTTTTTTGGGACCACTGATATTTATAGAGCGATCAGAAATTGAAAGGGCTTAACCTGCAGGGGGCGATCTAGGGGTTAACTGTGTTCCCTAGGCGTGTTCTAACTGTGTGGGTGCTGGGCTGGCAGGGGCATAAGAGATCTAACTGATCCCGAGTACAGGGATCAGTAGATCTGTCATGTCCCCCCTCACAGAACGGGGAACCGCCGTGTTTACATTGGCGGTTCCCCGTTCTGCCTCTCTAACAGGCGATCGCGGGTCGCCGGCGGGCATCAAGTCCGCCTGACCTGCGGCCACACTCAAGGAGCGCGCGCCCTCTACCTGCATGTGCACGAATCGTTGTTTATAAACGGCGATTTGCGCTATGCAACCACTCTGCCGCCGCAAATACACACGAGGCAGTCGGCAAGTGGTTAAACATTTTTTATTGGATATGATTTATAGCAGAAAGTAAAAAAAAAATATATTTTTTCTAAATTTGTGGCCTTTTTTCATTTATAAAAAAACCCAGTGGGGATCAATTACCACCAAAAGAAAGCTCTTTGTGTGAAAAATAAGATATAAATGTAATTTAGGTACAGTGTTGCATGACCCGGAGCTGAGGTGGTTAAACATTACATAAATACTCAATTCCCATAAACAATCCACTTGTGTGATGTCAAGTGCCGCACACAATACATGCGCTTCAATATCTCATAGAACAGAACACTCAATATATAATCCAGGTGAGTGTTAACAGGTAGAAGTGCCGAATAATCGCAGGAAGCCCCCACGGTGCCTGTGAGAAGTCTTGATTTCATCCAAAAGTTAAGACGTTCCCGTGAATCCACACCTGGATCACTTTTAAG
The DNA here is from genome assembly GCA_018402905.1 of Glandirana rugosa. Classification (NCBI taxonomy): domain Eukaryota; kingdom Metazoa; phylum Chordata; class Amphibia; order Anura; family Ranidae; genus Glandirana; species Glandirana rugosa. The sequence continues at coordinate 287,417 of BLSH010305029.1, read as the reverse complement.
TGTTCTGTTCTGAGATATTGAAGCGCATGTATTGTGTGCGGCACTCAACACCACACAAGTGGATTGTTTATGGGAATTGAGTATTTACGTAATGTTTAATATATTTGTAGCGGTTGATATACTGCATTGTTAATTTGGGTTTGTGTATAAAATATTTACTGTAAGGTCATTTTGCATTTGTGGAATGATTTAAAGCAGCTCTTTTTTGATATTTACAGCGATATATTGCTACAATTTGACTCTGTTGCTAAAATCAAAGTGCCAATAAATGAAGATAGTAAATAATCACCTCCCCCGCTGTCCATGCTGCCAAATGCCATTATAATGAACAGGAAAGGTCTCCTGAAGTATCTTCTGAAACTGACACTTCCGGGAGAGTCAAGCTCCTGCGTTCCCCTGCAGAGCTCGATTCTTCCTCCCACCAATCCCTACATCACTACTGTGTCCTGTGGTTTAATATTCAGGATCCAACAAACATATCAATTTTGGGTGGACCAACCCTTTAGCAACACATCTCATAAATGTTTTTACATACAATATCTCACAAAAGTGAGTACACCCCTCACATTTTTGTAAATATTTTATTCTATCTTTTCATGTGACAACACTCCAAGATGAAACGCGTCGGGGCTGCTGATCCTGGATTGCTGCGTTACTTGTTTTTAAACCATAAGCTTATGGATGTTTTTTACCTTTCTGGATACATACAATAAAGCTGTACCTCGTGACTGAGGGTATTTTACACTATGGATAGTCCTCCTTTCTTTCCATATTTTTGAGCCTGGTATCGGACCCCCTGGACCATTTGGTCAAAAGCCATCTATATTGGAGACTGCAGACGCACAGGACATACGGACGTACAGGATTGTGTGACGCATTCCCATCCCTGAGGTGTTCTGACCCGCCAAGGATAGTGTGACGCGACCCGTCTATATTGGGAGGATCCCATTTGCCATATATATTCAGGCGTGAATATATCTACCATCTGGTAAGCCTTGAGTCTGTTAGATGTTGGATCATCCAGACAACCACTATTATTTTTATATATTTTCACAATTTTTGTGCCATCACTGTTGCTATACTTCTCTCTGCATTGGAACACTTGATTGACATCAATTGGAACTGTTTATATCTCTATACCTATTTTTAATTCAACTTGATGAACGTTGTTGCTTGGGACTTTGCTGTTAAATGTTTTTGTTGCATTTCACATTTGGGATTTTTCTTTTTTCAATATTGCCTTATCACCTAATCAGCACCATCACTATTGATTTATATTGTACTGTTTTTTGTTTTTGTTATATTATTATTATTTATATTATCATTGATACTTGCTGGTTTGTCGGATGGGTACTCATTTCTAAAAATTACCATCTCCTGATCCTAGACGGTAGGTTGAGTCCTATCTTTTTAAACTATTGTGTTTAGCTCCATCTATACTTATCTACTAAAGTAGTGAGTGTACAGCTTGTATAACAGTGTAAATTTGCTGTCCCCTCAAAATAACTCAACACACAGGCATTAATGTCTAAACCACTGGCAACAAATGTGAGTTCACCCACAAGTGAAAATGTCCAAATTGGGCCAATTAGCCATTTTCCCTCCCCGGTGCCATGTGACTCATTAGTGTTACAAGTCTTAGGTGTGAATGGGGAGCAGGTGCATTAAATTTGGTGTTATCGATCTCACTCTCTCATACTGGTCACTGGAAGTTCAACATGGCACCTCATGGCAAATGACTCTCTGAGGATCTCAAAAAAAGAATTGTTGCTCTACATGAAGATGGCCTAGGCTATAAGAAGATTGTCAAGGCCCTGAATCTGAGCTGCAGCACGGTGGCCAAAACCATACAGCGGTTTAACAGGACAGGTTCCACTCAGAACAAGCCTCGCTATGGTCAACCAAGGAAGTTGAGTGCATGTGCTCAGCGTCATATCCTGGATTATTGGAACCATGTCCTGTGGTCTGATGAGACCAAGATAAACTTATTTGGTTCAGATGATGTTAAGCGTGTGTGGTGGCAGTACAAAGACAAATGTGTCTTGCATACAGACAAGCATGGTGGTGGGAGTGTCATGGTCTGGGGCTGCATGAGTGCTGCCAGCACCGGGGAGCTACAGTTCATTGAGGGAACCATGAATGCCAACATGTACTGTGACATCCTGAAGCAGAGCATGATCCCGTCCCTTCAGAGACTGGGCCGCAGGGCAGTATTCCAACATGATAACGACCCCAAACACACCGCCAAGACGACCAGTGCCTTGCTAGAAAAGCTGAGGGTAAAGGTGATGGACTGGCCAAGCATGTCTCCAGACCTAAACCTTATTGAGCATCTGTGGGGCATCCTCAAATGGAAGGTGGAGGAGCGCAAAGTCTCTAACTTCCATAAGCTCCGTGATGTCATCATGGAGGAGTGGAAGAGGACCCCAGTGGCAACCTGTGAAGCTCTGGTGAACTCCATGCCCAAAAGGGTTAAGGCAGTACTGGAAAATAATGGTGGCCTCACAAAATATTGACACTTTGGGCCCAATTTGGACATTTTTACTTAGGGATGTACTCAGTTTTGTTGCCAGCAGTTTAGACATTAAAGTGGTTGTCAACTCTAAATAAAATAAAAATGCAAACAATTTTTTGCTAAAACAAAATAAATATACTCTCACCAGTAATACCGTGCAGCCCCTCAGCAGCAGCAACACCACCAATACCACCTGCTATGCGGTCTCTCACCAGCAGAAACATAGGGTGACCACTCTTCCAAACTGCCATTCAGACACAACCCCCCTCCCAAAAAAAGATGGGGGAGGAATTTAGTATCGGGGGTTGACGGGGAATTCAGCAGCGGGGGTGATTTGTTGGGCAAATGGCTGGTGTTAGCACTTAAATCATCCCGACATTTATGACAACGTTGTCAATTTTATGCTTGAGTTGTACCTACCCCTTTTTTGATGTTATTTCCCTCTAATTGTGTGACCATGTATTATTTCATTTGAATTTGCTTAATAAAGTATTTTTTCAGTAACTACTGCAGTAGGCTCCCTCTCCATTTTTCTGGAGGTAAAGGACTACCTACCTCTGGGGTTCATCCCCCAGTTGTTGTTTTTGATGGAAATCATCCCGACACCATGCTTTATCTGGTGTCAGGATGATCAATATTCCACCTGATGCAGTGTGGCACTTGCCACCCATAGCTTGCCACCAGATGCAGTGTGCCACTTGCCACCCATGGCCTGCCACCAGATGCAGTGTCACTTTCCACCCATTGCCTGCCACCAGATGCAGTGTGTCACTTTCCACCCATAGCCTGCTACCAGATGCAGTGTGTCACTTTCCACCCATAGCCTGCCACCAGATGCAGTGTGTCACTTGCCACCCATAGCCTGCCACCAGATGCAGTGTGTCACTTTCCACCCATAGCCTGCCGCCAGATGCAGTGTGTCATATGCCACCAATAGCCTTCCACCAGATGCAGTGTGTCACTTGCCACCCATAGCCTGCCACCAGATGCAGTGTGTCACTTGCCACACATAGCCTGCCACCAGATGCAGCATATCACTTTGAACAGTTGTCTGTTGCCAGATGCAGCGTGTCACTTGCCACCCATAGCCTGCAGCCAGATGCAGTGTGTCACTTGCCACCCATAGCCTGCAGCCAGATGCAGTGTGTCACTTGCCACCCATAGCCTGTAGCCAGATGCAGTGTGTCACTTGCCACCATCACCTGCTGCCAGATGCAGCGTGTCACTTTGCAGTAGCCTGCCGCCAGATGCAGCGTGTCCTTGTGTGCAGTTGCCTGCCGCAAGATGCAGTGTGTCACTTGCCACCGTTGCCTACCGCTAGATGCAGTGTGTCACTTGCCACCCATAGCCTGCAGCCAGATGCAGTGTGTCAGTTGCCACCCATAGCCTGCAGCCAGATGCAGTGTGTCACTTGCCACCCATAGCCTGCTGCCAAATCCACCCACAGCCTGCCACCATATAAAATGTGCCACTTGCCACCCGCAGCCTGCCACCAGATACAATGTCATTTGCCACCCGCAGCCTGGCTTCAGATAATGGATTCCCGAAGAGCTGATCTCCCTGGGTAGTGGATCTCTTGGAGTCCAGTCCAGATCCCTTCAAGGTTAACTCCCTCTGGGTAATGGATCCCTTCAAGGCTGACTCTTCCGGGTCCCAGCCAGACATTTTCAAGGCTGAATGCCTCAGGCTGAGGTCCTAAATCCCTGCGACTCCCCAGCGATCAGCGGTAATGTAAGTGGGCTCACTGAACAGCCAGTGTGTATGAGACTCAGCGGCTCCCCTGCAGTCAGAGGCAGTACAAGCGGGCTCACCGGAAAGCTGGTGTGTGAACACTGCTCCCTCTGAAATCCCAGCCAGTGTCAGCAGTGCAAACATCGGTGGCGACAGTGGCACTCTTCTGAATTTGACACCTGGGGCCGGTGGCGCCCCTCTCAATTTGGCGCCGGACGGTTTTGTCCCTGGTGAGTGATGTTACTGGTTGCTAGACCCCAGGCAGCTCTAGCAACCAGTAGCAAGGAGTTTCAGGTGGGGGTGGAGGTAGAGCCAGCGCCACTGCTAAGCTTGATGGCTCTGTCAGTGTCATTCCAAGACATGGTATTGTCCCAGAATGAAGGTGCCCAGGACTCAGGACAGACCTGTAAAATGTGGGACTGTCCCAGGCAATCTGGCACAACTGGTCACCTTGCAGCAACACCAGTAACAACAGCCAAGCAATCTCTCACCAGTAACAACAGCCAAGCGATCTCTCACCAGTAACAACAGCTGCCACGTGGACTCTCACCAGTGACAGCTGCCACGCAGACTCTCACCAGTGGCAGCTGCCACGCGGACTCTCACCAGTGACAGCTGCCACATGGACTCTCACCAGTGACAGCTGCCATGTGGACTTTCACCAGTGACAGCTGCCACGCGGACTCTCACCAGTGACAGCTCCCACCTGGGCTTGTTGCAGTGGCAGCTCAGTGTTTTCAGGCAGCATTGGAGACCACAGTCGTCTTTCTGGACTTCTTGCAGTCTCTGAGCTCCTTGCACACAGTCTCCTGCCTCACAGTTCACTGCAGCACAATAGTGATGTCACCCCGAGCACTGTACACTTTAGGGATGTAACCACGAGCACTGTACACTGTAGTGACGTCACCCCGAGCACTGTACACTGTAGTGATGTCACCCCATGCACTGTACACAGTAGTGATGTGACCCCGAGCACTGTACACAGTAGTGATGCCACCCCAAGCACTGTACATAGTAGTGATGTCACCCCAAGTACTGTACACTGTAGTGATGTCACCCCAAGCACTGTACACTGTAGTGATTTCACCCCGAGCACTGTACACTGTAATGATGTCAACCCGAGCACTGTACACAGTAGTGATGTCACCCCAAGCACTGTACACAGTAGTGATGTCACCCCGAGCACTGTACACTGTAGTGATGTCACCCCAAGCACTGTACACAGTAGTGATGTCACCCCGAGCACTGTACACTGTAGTGATGTCACCCCGAGCACTGTACACAGTAGTGTTGTCACCCCAAGTACTGTACACAGTAGTGATGTCACCCTGAGCATTGTACACAGTAGTGATGTCACCCCGAGCACTGTACACAGTAGTGATATAACCCCAAGCACTGTATACTGTAGTGATGCCACCCCAAGCACTGTACACTGTAGTGATGTCAACCCAAGCACTGTACACAGTAGTGATGCCACCCCAAGCACTGTACACTGTAGTGATGTCACTCCCAGCACTGTACACAGTAGTGATGTCACCTCAAGCACTGTACACAGTAGTGATGTCCCCCTGAGCACTGTACACTGTAGTGATGTGACCCTAAGCACTGTACACTGTAGTGATGTCACCCCAAGCACTGAACATTGTAGTGATGTCACCTGTTAGCACTGTACAAAGTAGTGATGTCACCCCGAGCACTGTACACTGTAGTGATGTCACCCCAAGCACTGTACGAAGTAGTGATGTAACCCCAAGCACTGTACATAGTAGTGATGTCACCCCAAGTACTGTACACTGTAGTGATGTCACCCCAAGCACTGTACATAGTAGTGATGTCACCCCAAGCAATGTACACTGTAGTGATGTCACCCCGATCACTTTACACTGTAGTGATGTCACCCCAAGCACTGTACACAGTAGTGATGTCACCCCCAGCACTGTACACTGCAGTGATGTCACCCCGAACACTGTACATGGTAGTGATGTCACCGCAAGCACTGTACACAGTAGTGATTTCACCCCAAGCACTGTGCACTGTAGTGATGTCACCACGAGCACTGTGCACTGTAGTGATGTCATCCCGAGTACTGTACACAGTAGTGATATCACCCCAAGCACTGTACACTGTAGTGAGGTCACCTCGAGCACTGTACACAGTAGTGATGTCACCCCAAGCACTGTACATTGTAGTGATGTCACCCCCAGCACTGTACACAGTAGTGATGTCACCCCAAGCAATGTACATTGCAGTGATATCACCTGAAGCACTGTACACAGTAGTGATATCACCCTGAGCACTGTACACAGTAGTGATGTCACCCCAAGCACTGTACATTGTAGTGATGTCACCCCAAGCACTGTAAACAGTAGTGATGTCACCCCAAGCAATGTACATTGCAGTGATATCACCTCAAGCACTGTACACAGTAGTGATGTCACCCTGAGCACTGTACACTGTAGTGATGTCACCCTAAGCACTGTACACTGTAGTGATGTCACCCTGAGCACTGTACACTGTAGTGATGTCACCCCAAGCACTGTACATTGTAGTGATGTCACCTGTCAGCACTGTACAAAGTAGTGATGTCACCCCGAGCACTGTACACTGTAGTGATGTCACCTGTCAGCACTGTACAAAGTAGTGATGTAACCCCAAGCACTGTACATAGTAGTGATGTCACCCCAAGTACTGTACACTGTAGTGATGTCACCCCAAGCACTGTACATAGTAGTAATGTCACCCCAAGCAATGTACACTGTAGTGATGTCACCCCGAACACTTTACACTGTAGTGATGTCACCCCAAGCACTGTACACAGTAGTGATGTCACCCCCAGCACTGTACACTTTAATGATGTTACCCCGAGCACTGTACACAGTAGTGATGTCACCACAAGCACTGTACACAGTAGTGATGTCACCCCAAGCACTGTGCACTGTAGTGATGTCACCCCGAGCACTGTGCACTGTAGTGATGTCATCCCGAGTACTGTACACAGTAGTGATATCACCCCAAGCACTGTACACAGTAGTGATGTCACCCCAAGCACTGTGCACTGTAGTGATGTCACCCTGAGCACTGTGCACTGTAGTGAGGTCATCCCGAGTACTGTACACAGTAGTGATATCACCCCAAGCACTGTACACAGTAGTGATGTCACCTCGAGCACTGTACACAGTAGTGATGTCACCCCGAGCAGTGTACACAGTAATGATGTCCCCCCGAGCACTGTACACAGTAATGATGTCACCCCAACCACTGTACACTGCAGCGATGTCACCCCGAGCACTGTACACAGTAGTGATGCCAACCAAGCACTGTACACTGTAGAGATGTCACCCCGAGCACTGTACACAGTAGGGATGTCACCCCGAGCACTGTGCACTGTAGTGATGTCACCCCAAACACTGTACACAGTCGTGATGTCACCCGAGCACTGTACAAAGTAGTGATGCCACCCCAAGCACTGTATACTGTAGTGATGCCACCCCAAGCACTGTACACTGTAGTGATGTCATCCATTGAGCACTGTTCACAGTAGTGATGCCACCCCAATCACTGTACACTGTACTGATGCCACCCCAAGCACTGTACACTGTAGTGATGTCACCCCAAGCACTGTACACAGTAGTGATGCCACCTCAAGCAGTGTACACTGTAGTGATGTCACCCCCAGCACTGTACACAGTAGTGATGCCACCCCAAGCACTGTACACTGTAATGATGTCACCCCCAGCACTGTACACAGTAGTGATGTCACCCCAAGCAATGTACATTGCAGTGATGTCACCTCAAGCACTGTACACAGTAGTGATGTCACCCTGAGCACTGTAGTGATGTCACCCCGAGCACTGTACATTGTAGTGATGTCACCTGTCAGCACTGTACAAAGTAGTGATGTCACCCCAAACACTGTACACTGTAGTGATGTCATCCGAGCACTGTGAATTATAGTGATGTCACCCCCAGCACTGTACACAGTAGTGATGCCACCCCAAGCACTGTACATTGTAGTGATGTCACCCCCAGCACTGTGCACTACAGTGATGTCACCCCAAGCACTGTACATTGTAGTGATGTCACCCCAAGTATTGTACACTGTAGTGCTGTCACCCCAAACACTGTACATTGTAGTGATGTCACCCCAAGCACTGTGCACAGTAGTGATGCCACCCCAAGCACTGTACATTGTAGTGATGTCACCCCCAGCACTGTGCACTACAGTGATGTCACCCCAAGCACTGTACATTGTAGTGATGTCACCCCAAGCACTGTACACTGTAGTGCTGTCGCCCCAAGCACTGTACATTGTAGTGATGTCACCCCAAGCACTGTACACAGTAGTGATGCCACCCCAAGCACTGTACATTTTAGTGATGTCACCCCCAGCACTGTACACTGTAGTGATGTCACCCCAAGCACTGTACATTGTAGTGATGTCACCCCAAGCACTATACACAGTAGTGATGTCACCCCAAGTACTGAACTTGGTAGTGATGTCACCCCGAGCACTGTACACAGTAGTGATTTCACCCGAGCACTGTACACTGTAGTGATGTCACCCTAAGCACTGTACACAGTAGTGATGTCACCACAAGCACTATACACAGTAGTGATGTCACCCCAAGCACTGTAGACAGTAATGATGTCCCCATAAGCACTATGCACAGTAGTGATGTCACCCTGAGCACTATACACAGTAGTGATGTCACCCCAAGCACTATACCCAGTAGTAATGCCACCCCAAGCACTGTACATAGTAGTAATGGCCCCCGTAGCACTGTACATTGTAGCGATGTCACCCCGAGCACTCTACACAGTAGGGATGTCACCCAGAGCACTGTACACTGTAGTGATGTCACCCCAAGCACTGTACACAGTAGTGATGTCACCCCAAGCACTGTACACAGTAGTGATGTCACTCCAAGCACTGTACACAGTAGTGATGTCAAACCAAGCACTGTACTTAGTAGTGATGTCACCCTGAGCACTGTGCACTATAGTGATGTCACCTCAAGCACTGTACATTGTAGTGATGTCACCCCCAGCACTGTACACAGTAGTGATGTCACCCTGAGCACTGTACACTGCAGTGATGTCACCCGAGCACTGTACATTGTAGTGATGTCACCCCAGCACTGTACACAGTAGTGATGTCACCCCAAGCACTGTACATTGTAGTGATGTCACCCCAAGCACTGTACACTGTAGTGCTGTCACCCCAAGCACTGTACATTGTAGTGATGTCACCGCAAGCACTGTACACAGTAGTGATGCAACCCCAAGCACTGTACATTGTAGTGATGTCACCCCCAGCACTTTACACAGTAGTGATGTCCCCCCAAGCAATGTACATTGCAGTGATGACACCTCAAGCAATGTACACAGTAGTGATGTCACCCCGAGCACTGTACACTGTAGTGATGTCACCCTAAGCACTGTACACTGTAGTGATGTCACCCCAAGCACTGTACACAGTAGTGATGCCACCCCAAGCACTGTACACTGTAGTGATGTCACCCCAAGCACTGTACATTGTAGTGATGTCACCCCAAGCACTGTGCACTGTAGTGCTGTCACCCCAAGCACTGTGCATTGTAGTGATGTCACCCCAAGCACTGACCCTACCGTAGTGATGACACATGTCACGAACCCCACTGTAGTGATGTTACGTGTCACGAACCCCACTGTCGTGATGTCACGTGTCACGAACC
>BLSH010305029.1:252141-263250 GCA_018402905.1 Glandirana rugosa | reverse complement strand
ACGAGCCCACTGTAGTGATGACACATGTCACGAACTTCACTGTAGTGATGTCACATGTCACGAGTCCCACTGTAGCGATGTTACATGTCACGAACCCCACCGTAGGGATGACACATCTCACGAACCCCACCGTAGTGATGAAGCACTATACACAATAGTGATGTCACCCGAGCACTGTACACAGTAGTGATGTCACCCCAAGCACTGTACACAGTAGTAATGCCACCCCAAGCACTGTACACAGTAGTGATGTCACCCCAAGCACTGTACACAGTAGTGATGCCACCCCAAGCACTCTACACAGTAGGGATGCCACCCCAAGCACTGTACATTGTAGCGATGTCACCCTGAGCACTGTACACTGTAGTGATGTCACTTCAAGCACTGTACACAGTAGTGATGTCACCCGAGCACTGTACACAGTAGTGATGTCACCCCAAGCACTGTACACTGTAGTGATGTCACCCCGAGCACTGTACACAGTAGTGATGTCACCCCCAGTACTGTAGTGATGTCACCCTGAGCACTGTACACAGTAGTGATGTCACTGCAAGTACTGTACACAGTAGTGATGTCACCCCAAGCACTGTGCACTGTAGTGATGTCACCCCGGGCACTGTGCACTGTAGTGATGTCACCCTGAGTACTGTACACAGTAGTGATATCACCCAAAGCACTGTACACTGTAGCGATGTCACCCCAAGCACTATACACAGTAGGGATGTCACCCCAAGCACTATACACGGTAGTGATGTCACCCCAAGCAGTGTACTTAGTAGTGATGTCACCCCGAGCAGTGTACACAGTATTGATTTCACCCCGAACACTCTACACTGTAGTGATGTCACCCCAAGCACTATACACAGTAGTGATGTCACCCCCAGCACTGTACACAGTAATGATGTCACTCCAAGCACTATACACAGTAGTGATGTCACCCCGAGCACTGTACACAGTAGTGATGTCACTCCCAGCACTGTACACTGTAGTGATGTCACCCCAAGCACTGTATATTGTAGTGATGTCCCCCCAAGCACTGTGCACTGTAGTGCTGTCACCCAAGCACTGTACATTGTAGTGATGTCACCCCAAGCACTGTACACAGTAGTGATGCCATTCCAAGCACTGTACATTGTAATGATGTCACCCCCAGCACTATACACTGTAGTGATGTCACCCCAAGCACTGTACATTGTAGTGATGTCACCCCAAGCACTGTACATTGTAGTGATGTCACCCCAAGCACTATACACAGTAGTGATGTCACCCCAAGCACTGTACTTAGTAGTGATGTCACCCCGAGCACTGTACACAGTAGTGATGTCACCCTGAGCACTGTATACTGTAGTGATGTCACCCCAAGCACTGTACACAGTAGTGATGTTACCCCAAGCATTGTACACAGTAATGATGTCACTTCAAGCACTATACACAATAGTGATGTCACCCGAGCACTGTACACAGTAGTGATGTCACCCCAAGCACTGTACACAGTAGTAATGCCACCCCAAGCACTGTACACAGTAGTGATGCCACCCCAAGCACTGTACACAGTAGTGATGCCACCCCAAGCACTCTACACAGTAGGGATGCCACCCCAAGCACTTTACATTGTAGCGATGTCACCCTGAGCACTGTACACTGTAGTGATGTCACTTCAAGCACTGTACACAGTAGTGATGTCACCCGAGCACTGTACACAGTAGTGATGTCACCCCAAGCACTGTACACAGTAGTGATGTCACCCCAAGCACTGTACACAGTAAAGATGTCCCCATAAGCACTATGCACAGTAGTGATGTCACCCCGAGCACTATACACAGTAGTGATGTCACCCAGAGCACTGTACACTGTAGTGATGTCACCCCAAGCACTGTACACTGTAGTGATGTCACCCCAAGCACTGTACACTGTAGTGATGTCACCCCAAGCACTGTACGCAGTAGTGATGCCACTCCAAGCACTGTACACAGTAGTGATGGCACCCCAAGCACTGTACTTAGTAGTGATGTCACCCCGAGCACTGTACACTGTAGTGATGTCACCCCGAGCACTGTACACTGTAGTGATGTCACCCCAAGCACTGTACATTGTAGTGATGTCACCCCGAGCACTGTACACTGTAGTGATGTCACCCCAAGCACTGTACATTGTATTTATGTCACCGCCAGCACTGTACACAGTAGTGATGTCACCCTGAGCACATTACACTGCAGTGATGTCACCCGAGCACTGTACATTGTAGTGATGTCACCCCAGCACTGTACACAGTAGTGATGTCACCCCAAACACTGTACATTGTAGTAATGTCACCCCAAGCACTGTACACTGTAGTGCTGTCACCCCAAGCACTGTACATTGTAGTGATGTCCCCCCAAGCACTGCACATTGCAGTGATGTCACCTCAAGCAATGTACACAGTAGTGATGTCACCCTAAGCACTGTATACTGTAGTGATGTCACCCCAAGCACTGTACACAGTAGCGATGCCACCCCAAGCACTGTGCACTGTAATGATGTCAATCCCAGCACTGTACACTGTAGTGAAGTCACCCAAGCACTGTACATTGTAGTGATGTCGCCCCAAGCACTGTGCCCTGTAGTGCTGTCACTCCAAGCACTGTGCACTGTAGTGATGTCACCCCAAGCACTGTACACAGTAGTGATGCCATCCCAAGCACTGTACATTGTAGTGATGTTACCCCCAGCACTATACACTGTAGTGATGTCACCCCAAGCACTGTACATTGTAGTGATGTCACCCCAAGCACTATACACAGTAGTGATGTCGCCCCAAGCACTATACACAGTAGTGATGTCACCCCAAGCACTGTACTTAGTAGTGATGTCACCCTGAGCAGTGTACACAGTGTTGATTTCACCCCGAACACTCTACACTGTAGTGATGTCACCCCAAGCACTGTACACAGTAGTGATGTCACCCCAAGCACTATACACAGTAGTGATGTCACCCCAAACACTGTACACAGTAATGATGTCACTCCAAGCACTATACACAGTAGTGATGTCACCCCGAGCACTGTACACAGTAGTGATCTCACTCCCGGCACTGTACACTGTAGTGATGTCACCCCAAGCACTGTACATTGTAGTGATGTCACCCCAAGCACTGTGCACTGTAGTGCTGTCACCCCAAGCACTGTACATTGTAGTGATGTCACCCCAAGCACTGTACACAGTAGTGATGCCATCCCAAGCACTGTACATTGTAGTGATGTCACCCCAAGCAATGTGCACTGTAGTGCTGTCACCCCAAGCACTGTACATTGTAGTGATGTAACCCCAAGCACTGTACTTAGTAGTGATGTCACCCTGAGCACTGTACACTGTAGTGATGTAACCACAAGCACTGTACACTGTAGTGATGCCCCCCGAGCACTGTACACTGTAGTGATGTCACCCCAAGTACTGTACACTGTAGTGATGTCACCCCAAGCACTGTACATAGTAGTGATGTCACCCCAAGCACTGTACACTGTAGTGATTTCACCCCGAGCACTGTACACTGTAGTGATGTCACCCCGAGCACTGTACACTGTAGTGATGTCCCCCTGAGCATTGTACACTGTAGTGATGTCACCCCAAGCACTGTATACAGTAGTGATGTCACCCAAAGTACTGTACATGGTAGTGATGTCACCCTGAGCACTGTACACAGTAGTGATGTCACCCCGAGCACTGTACACAGTAGTGATGTAACCCCAAGCACTGTACACTGTAGTGATGCCACCCCAAGCACTGTACACTGTAGTGATGTCACCCCAAGCACTGTACACAGTAGTGATGCCACCTCAAGCATTGTACACTGTAGTGATGTCACCCCCAGCACTGTACACAGTAGTGATGCCACCCCAAGCAATGTACATTGCAGTGCTGTCACCTCAAGCACTGTACACAGCAGTGATGTCACCCTGAGCACTTTACACTGTAGTGATGTAACCCTAAGGATTGTACACTGTAGTGATGTCACCCCGAGCACTGTACACTGTTGTGTGTCACCCAAGCACTTTACATTGTAGTGATGTCACCTGTCAGCACTGTACAAAGTAGTGATGTCACCCCGAGCACTGTACACTGTAGTGATGTCACCCCAAGCACTGTACATTGTAGTGATGTCACCTGTCAGCACTGTACAAAGTAGTGATCTAACCCCAAGCACTGTACATAGTAGTGATGTCACCCCAAGTACTGTACACTGTAGTGATGTCACCCCAAGCACTGTACATAGTAGTGATGTCACCCCAAGCAATGTACACTGTAGTGATGTCAGTCCGAGCACTGTACACAGCAGTGATGTCACCCCCAGCACTGTAGTGATATCACCCCGAGCACTGTACACAGTAGTGATGTCACTGCAAGTACTGTACACAGTAGTGATATCACCCAAAGCACTGTACACTGTAGCGATGTCACCCCAAGCACTATACACAGTAGTGATGTCACCCCAAGCACTATACACGGTAGTGATGTCACCCCAAGCACTATACACAGTAGTGATGTCACCCCAAGCACTATACACGGTAGTGATGTCACCCCAAGCAGTGTACTTAGTAGTGATGTCACCCCGAGCAGTGTACACAGTATTGATTTCACCCCGAACACTCTATACTGTAGTGATGTCACCCCAAGCACTGTACACAGTAGTGATGTCACCCCAAGCACTATACACAGTAGTGATGTCACCCCCATCACTGTACACAGTAATGATGTCACTCCAAGAACTATACACAGTAGTGATGTCACCCCGAGCACTGTACACAGTAGTGATGTCACTCCCAGCACTGTACACTGTAGTGATGTCACCCCAAGCACTGTACATTGTAGTGATGCCACCCCAAGCACTGTGCACTGTAGTGATGTCACCCCAAGCACTGTACATTGTAGTGATGTCACCCCAAGCACTGTACACAGTAGTGATGCCATCCCAAGCACTGTACATTGTAGTGATGTCACTCCCAGCACTATACACTGTAGTGATGTCACCCCAAGCACTGTACATTGTAGTGATGTCACCCCAAGCACTATACATAGTAGTGATGTCACCCCAAGCACTGTACTTAGTAGTGATGTCACCCGAGCACTGTACACAGTAGTGATGTCACCCTGAGCACTGTATGGTGTAGTGATGTCACCCCAAGCACTGTACACAGTAGTGATGTTACCCCAAGCACCGTACACAGTAATGATGTCACTCCAAGCACTATACACAATAGTGATGTCACCCCGAGCACTGTACACAGTAGTGATGTCACCCCAAGCACTGTACACAGTAGTGATGCCACCCCAAGCACTGTACACAGTAGTGATGTCACCCCAAGCACTGTACACTGTAGTGATGTCACCCCAAGCACTGTACACTGTAGTGATGTCACCCCAAGCACTGTACACTGTAGTGATGTAACCACAAGCACTGTACACTGTAGTGATGCCCCCCAAGCACTGTACACTGTAGTGATGTCACCCTGAGCACTGTACACAGTAGTGAAGTCACCCTGAGCACTGTACACATTAGTGATGTAACCCCAAGCACTGTACACTGTAGTGATGCCACCCCAAGCACTGTACACTGTAGTGATGTCACCCCAAGCACTGTACACAGTAGTGATGCCACCTCAAGCATTGTACACTGTAGTGATGTCACCCCCAGCACTGTACACAGTAGTGATGCCACCCAAGCACTGTACACTGTAATGATGTCACCCCCAGCACTGTACTCAGTAGTGATGTCACCCCAAGCAATGTACATTGCAGTGCTGTCACCTCAAGCACTGTACACAGCAGTGATGTCACCCTGAGCACTTTACACTGTAGTGATGTCACCCTAAGGATTGTACACTGTAGTGATGTCACCCTGAGCACTGTACACTTTTGTGTGTCACCCAAGCACTTTACATTGTAGCGATGTCACCTGTCAGCACTGTACAAAGTAGTGATGTCACCCCGAGCACTGTACACTGTGGTGATGTCACCCCAAGCACTGTACATTGTAGTGATGTCACCTGTCAGCACTGTACACTGTAGTGATGTCACCCCAAGCACTGTATACAGTAGTGATGTCACCCCAAGTACTGTACACAGTAGTGATGTCACCCTGAGCACTGTACACAGTAGTGATGTCACCCTGAGCACTGTACACAGTAGTGATGTAACCCCAAGCACTGTACACTGTAGTGATGCCACCCCAAGCACTGTACACTGTAGTGATGTCACCCCAAGCACTGTACACAGTAGTGATGCCACCTCAAGCATTGTACACTGTAGTGATGTCACCCCCAGCAGTGTACACAGTAGTGATGCCACCCCAAGCACTGTACACTAATGATGTCACCCCCAGCACTGTACTCAGTAGTGATGTCACCCCAAGCAATGTACATTGCAGTGCTGTCACCTCAAGCACTGTACACTGCAGTGATGTCACCCTGAGCACTTTACACTGTAGTGATGTCACCCTAAGGATTGTACACTGTAGTGATGTCACCCCGAGCACTGTACACTGTTGTGTGTCACCCAAGCACTTTACATTGTAGTGATGTCACCTGTCAGCACTGTACAAAGTAGTGATGTCACCCCGAGCACTGTACACTGTAGTGATATCACCCCAAGCACTGTACATTGTAGTGATGTCACCTGTCAGCACTGTACAAAGTAGTGATCTAACCCCAAGCACTGTACATAGTAGTGATGTCACCCCAAGTACTGTACACTGTAGTGATGTCACCCCAAGCACTGTACATAGTAGTGATGTCACCCCAAGCAATGTACACTGTAGTGATGTCACTCCAAGCACTGTACACTGTAGTGATGTCACCCCAAGCACTGTACACAGTAGTGATGTCACCCCCAGCACTGTAGTGATGTCACCCCGAGCACTGTACACAGTAGTGATGTCACTGCAAGTACTGTACACAGTAGTGATGTCACCCCAAGCACTGTGCACTGTAGTGATGTCACCCCGGGCACTGTGCACTGTAGTGATGTCACCCCGAGTACTGTACACAGTAGTGATATCACCCAAAGCACTGTACACTGTAGCGATGTCACACCAAGCACTGTACACAGTAGTGATGCCAACTGAGCACTGTACACTGTAGTGATGTCACCCTGAGCAGTGTACACAGTAGGGATGTCACCCCGAGCACTGTGCACTGTAGTGATGTCACCCCAAGCACTGTACACAGTCGTGATGTCACCCAAGCACTGTACAAAGTAGTGATGCCACCCCAAGCACTGTACGCTGTAGTGATGTCATCCACCGAGCACTGTATACAGTAGTGATGCCACCCCAAGCACTGTACACTGTAGTGATGCCACCCCCAGCAATGTACACTGTAGTGATGTCACCTCAAGCACTGTACACAGTAGTGATACCACCTCAAGCATTGCACACTGTATTGATGTCACCCCAGCACTGTACACAGTAGTGATGCCACCCCAAGCACTGTACACTGTAGTGATGTCACCCCCAGCACTGTACAGAGTATTGATGTCACCCCAAGCAATGTACTTTGTAGTTATGTCACCTCTAGCACTGTACACAGTAGTGATGCCCCCCCAAGCACTGTACACTGTAGTGATGTCACCCCAAGTACTGTACACTGTAGTGATGTCACCCCAAGCACTGTACACGGTAGTGATGTCACCCGAAGCACTGTACACAGTAGTGATGTCACCCTGAGCACTGTACACTGTAGTGATGTCACCCCAAGCACTGTATACAGTAGTGATGTCACCCCAAGTACTGTACACAGTAGTGATGTCACCCAGAGCACTGTACACAGTAGTGATGTCACCCCGAGCACTGTACACAGTAGTGATGTAACCCCAAGCACTGTACACTGTAGTGATGCCACCCCAAGCACTGTACACTGTAGTGATGTCACCCCAAGCACTGTACACAGTAGTGATGCCACCTCAAGCAGTGTACACTGTAGTGATGTCACCCCCAGCACTGTACACAGTAGTGATGCCACCCCAAGCACTGTACACTGTAATGATGTCACCCCCAGCACTGTACTCAGTAGTGATGTCACCCCAAGCAATGTACATTGCAGTGCTGTCACCTCAAGCACAGTACACAGCAGTGATGTCACCCTGAGCACTTTACACTGTAGTGATGTCACCCTAAGGATTGTACACTGTAGTGATGTCACCCCGAGCACTGCACACTGTTGTGTGTCACCCAAGCAATTTACATTGTAGTGATGTCACCTGTCAGCACTGTACAAAGTAGTGATGTCACCCCGAGCACTGTACACTGTAGTGATGTCACCCCAAGCACTGTACATTGTAGTGATGTCACCTCTCAGCACTGTACAAAGTAGTGATCTAACCCCAAGCACTGTACATAGTAGTGATGTCACCCCAAGTACTGTACACTGTAGTGATGTCACCCCAAGCACTGTACATAGTAGTGATGTCACCCCAAGCAATGTACACTGTAGTGATGTCACTCCGAGCACTGTACACTGTAGTGATGTCACCCCAAGCCTGTACACAGTAGTGATGTTACCCCCAGCACTGTAGTGATGTCACCCCGAGCACTGTACACAGTAGTGATGTCACTGCAAGTACTGTACACAGTAGTGATGTCACCCCAAGCACTGTGCACTGTAGGGATGTCACCCCGGGCTCTGTGCACTGTAGTGATGTCACCTCAAGTACTGTACACAGTAGTGATATCACCCAAAGCACTGTACACTGTAGCGATGTCACCCCGAGCACTGTACACAGTAGTGATGCCAACCGAGCACTGTACACTGTAGTGATGTCACCCTGAGCACTGTGCACTGTAGTGATGTCACCCCAAGCACTGTACACAGTCGTGATGTCACCCGAGCACTGTACAAAGTAGTGATGCCACCCCAAGCACTGTACACTGTAGTGATGCCACCCCAAGCACTGTACACTGTAGTGATGTCATCCACTGAGCACTGTATACAGTAGTGATGCAACCCCAAGCACTGCACACTGTAGTGATGCCACCCCCAGCACTGTACACTGTAGTGATGTCACCCCAAGCACTGTACACAGTAGTGATACCACCTCAAGCATTGTACACTGTATTGATGTCCCCCCCAGCACTGTACACAGTAGTGATGCCATCCCAAGCACTGTACACTGTAGTGATGTCACCCCCAGCACTGTACACAGTATTGATGTCACCCCAAGCAATGTACATTGTAGTGATGTCAGCTCAAGCTCTGTACACAGTAGTGATGTCACCCTGAGAACTGTACACTGTAGTGATGTCACCCTAAGCACTGTACACTGTAGTAATGTCACCCCGAGCACTGTACATTGTAGTGATGTCACCCCCAGCACTGTACACTATAGTGATGTCACCCCAAGCACTGTACATTGTAGTGACGTCACCCCAAGCACTATACACAGTGGTGATGTCACCCCAAGCACTGTACTCAGTAGTGATGTCACCCCGAGCACTGTACACAGTAGTGATTTCACCCGAGCACTGTACACTAGTGATGTCACCCCAAACACTGTACACAGTAGTGATGTCACCCCAAGCACTATACACAGTAGTGATGTCACCCCAAGCACTGTACACAGGAATGATTTCCCCATAAGCACTATACACAGTAGTGATGTCACCCCGAGCACTATACACAGTAGTGATGTCACACCAAGCACTATACACTGTAGCGATGCCACCCCAAGCACTGTACACTGTAGTGATGTCACCCCAAGCACTGTACACAGTAGTGATGTCACCCCAAGCACTGTACACAGTAGTGATGTCACTCCAAGCACTGTACACAGTAGTGATGTCACCCGAGCACTTTACACTGTAGTGATGTCACCCCAAGCACTGTTCATAGTAGTGATGTCACCCCAAGTACTGTACACAGTAGTGATGTCACCCCGAGCACTGTACACAGCTGTGATCTCACCCCAAGCACTGTACACAGTAGTGATGTCACCCCGAGCACTGTACAAAGTAGTGATGTCACCCCAAGCACTGTACATAGTAGTGATGTCACCCCAAGTACTGTACACTGTAGTGATGTCACCCCAAGCACTGTACAAAGTAGTGATGTCACCCCAAGCACTGTACACTGTAATGATGTCACCCCGAGGACTGTACACAGTAGTGATGTCACCCCAAGCACTGTACACAGTAGTGATCTCACCCCCAGCACTGCACACTGTGTTGATGTCACCCTGAGCACTGTACACAGTAGTGATGTCACCCCAAGCACTGTACACAGTAATGATGTCACCCCCAGCACTGTACACTGTAGTGATGCCACCCCAAGCACTGTAAACTGTAGTGATGTCACCCCAAGCACTGTACACTGTAGTGATGTCACCGCAAGCACTATGCACAGTAGTGATGTCACATCAAGCACTGTGCACTGTAGTGATGTCACCCTGAGCACTGTTCACTGTAGTAATGTCACCCCCAGCACTGTACACTGTACTGATGTCACCCCAAGCACTATACACAGTAGTGATGTCACTCCAAGCACTGTACACAGTAGTGATGTAACCTGAGCACTGTACACTATAGTGATGTCACCCCAAGCACTGTTCATAGTAGTGATGTCACCCCAAGTACTGTACACAGTAGAGATGTCACTCCGAGCACTGTACACAGCGGTGATCTCACCCCAAGCACTGTACACAGTAGTGATGTCACCCCGAGCACTGTACACAGTAGTGATGTCACCCTAAGCACTGTACATAGTAGTGATGTCACCCCCAGCACTGTACACTGTGGTGATGTCACCCCAAGCACTTTACATAGTAGTGATGTCACCCCAAGCACTGTACACTGTAATGATGTCACCCCAAGGACTGTACACTGTAGTGATGTCACCCCAAGCACTGTACACAGTAGAGATGTCACCCCCAGCACTGTACACTGTGGTGATGTCACCCTGAGCACTGTACACAGTAGTGATGCCACCCCAAGCACTGTACACAGTAATGATGTCACCCCCAGCACTGTACACTGTAGTGATGCCACCCCAAGCACTGTACACTGTAGTGATGTCACCCCGAGCATTGTACACTGTAGTGATGTCACTGCAAGCACTGGTAGTGATGTCACATGTTACGAGCCCCACT
>BLSH010305029.1:226716-247230 GCA_018402905.1 Glandirana rugosa | reverse complement strand
GACACATGTCACGAGCCCCACTGTAGTGATGACACATATCACGAACCCCACTCTAGTGGTGACACATGTCACGAGCCCCACTGTAGTGATGACACATGTCGCACTATACACAGTAGTGATGTCACCCCGAGCACTGTACACAGTAGTGATGTCACCCCAAGCACTGTACATAGTAGTGATGTCACCCCAAGTACTGTACACTGTAGTGATGTCACCCCAAGCACTGTACATAGTAGTGATGTCACCCCAAGCACTGTACACTGTAATGATGTCACCCCAAGGACTGTGCACTGTAGTGATGTCACCCCAAGCACTTAACACAGTAGTGATGTCACCCCAGCACTGTACACAGTAGTGATGCCACCCCAAGCACTGTACACTGTAGTGATGTCACCCCGAGCACTGTACACTGTAGTGATGTCACCGCACACACTGTACACAGTAGTGATGTCACCTCAAGCACTGTGCACTGTAGTGATGTCACCCTGAGCACTGTTCACTGTATTGATGTCACCCCGAGTACTGTACACAGTAGTGATGTCACCCCAAGCACTGTACACAGTAGTGATGTCACCCCGAGCACTGTACACAGTTGTGATGTCACCCCAAGCACTGTACACTGTAGTGAGCCCTCCCCGAGCACTGTACACAGTAGTGATGTCACCCCAAGCACTGTGGACTGTAGTGATGTCACCCCAAGCACTGTACACAGTAGTGATGTCACCCGAGCACTGCACACAGTAGTGATGCCACCCCAAGCACTGTACACTGTAGTCATGCCACCCCAAGCACTGTACACTGTAGTGATGTCATCCACCGAGCACTGTACACAGTAGTGATGCCATTCTAAGCAATGTATACTGTAGTGATGTCACCCTAAGCACTGTACACTGCAGTGATATCACCCCGAGCACTGTACATAGTAGTGATGTCACCGCCAGCACTGTACACAGTAGTGATGTCACCCCAAGTACTGTACATTGTAGTGATGTCACCCCAAGCACTGTACACTGTGGTGCTGTCACCCCAAGCACTGTACATTGTAGTGATGTCACCCCAAGCACTGTACACAGTAGTGATGCTACCCCAAGCACTGTACATTGTAGTGATGTCACCCCAAGCACTGTACACAGTAGTGATGCTACCCCAAGCACTGTACATTGTAGTGATGTCACCCCCAGCACTGTACACAGTAGTGATGTCACCCCAAGCAATATACATTGCAGTGATGTCACATTAAGCAATGTACACAGTAGTGATGTCACCCTGAGCACTGTACACTGTAGTGATGTAACCCTAAGCACTGTACACTGTAGCGATGTCACCCCAAGCACTGTACACAGTAGTGATGCCAACCCAAGCACTGTACACTGTAGTGATGTCACTCCCAGCACTGTACACTGTAGTGATGTCACCCCAAGCACTGTACATTGTAGTGATGTAACCCCAGGAACTATACACAGAAGTGATGTCACCCCAAGCACTATACACGGTAGTGATGTCACCCCAAGCACTGTACTTAGTAGTGATGTCACCCCGAGCACTGCACACAGTAGTGATGCCACCCCAAGCACTGTACACTGTAGTCATGCCACCCCAAGCACTGTACACTGTAGTGATGTCATCCACCGAGCACTGTACACAGTAGTGATGCCATTCTAAGCACTGTATACTGTAGTGATGTCACCCTAAGCACTGTACACTGCAGTGATATCACCCCGAGCACTGTACATTGTAGTGATGTCACCCCCAGCACTGTACACAGTAGTGATGTCACCCTGAGCACTGTACACTGCAGTGATGTCACCTGAGCACTGTACATAGTAGTGATGTCACCCCCAGCACTGTACACAGTAGTGATGTCACCCCAAGCACTGTACATTGTAGTGATGTCACCCCAAGCACTGTACACTGTGTTGCTGTCCCCCCAAGCACTGTACATTGTAGTGATGTCACCCCAAGCACTGTACACAGTAGTGATGCTACCCCAAGCACTGTACATTGTAGTGATGTCACCCCCAGCACTGTACACAGTAGTGATGTCACCCCAAGCAATATACATTGCAGTGATGTCACATCAAGCAATGTACACAGTAGTGATGTCACCCTGAGCACTGTACACTGTAGTGATGTAACCCTAAGCACTGTACACTGTAGTGATGTCACCCCAAGCACTGTACACAGTAGTGATGCCAACCCAAGCACTGTACACTGTAGTGATGTCACTCCCAGCACTGTACACTGTAGTGATGTCACCCCAAGCACTGTACATTGTAGTGATGTCGCTCCAAGCACTGTGCACTTTAGTGCTGTCACCCCAAGCACTGTACATTGTAGTGATGTCACCCCAAGCACTGTACACAGTAGTGATGCCATCCCAAGTACTGTACATTGTAGTGATGTTACCCCCAGCACTATACACTGTAGTGATGTCACCCCACGCACTGTACATTATAGTGATGTCACCCCAGGAACTATACACAGAAGTGATGTCACCCCAAGCACTATACACGGTAGTGATGTCACCCCAAGCACTGTACTTAGTAGTGATGTCACCCCGAGCACTGTACACAGTAGTGATGTCACCCCAAGCACTGTACATTGTATTGATGTCACCCCAAGCACTGTACACTGTAGTGCTGTCACCCCAAGCACTGTACATTGTAGTGATGTCACCCCGAGCACTGTACACAGTAGTGATGCTACCCCAAGCACTGTACATTGTAGTGATGTCACCCTCAGCTCTGTACACAGTAGTGATGTCATCCCAAGCAATGTACATTGCAGTGATGTCACCTCAAGCAATGTACACAGTAGTGATGTCACCCCGAGCACTGTACACTGTAGTGATGTCACCCTAAGCACTGTACACTGTAGTGATGTCACCCCAAGCACTGTACACAGTAGTGATGCCACCCCAAGCACTGTACACTGTAGTGATGTCACTCCCAGCACTGTACACTGTAGTGATGTCACCCCAAGCACTGTACATTGTAGTGATGTCACCCCAAGCACTGTGCACTGTAGTGCTGTCACCCCAAGCACTGTACATTGTAGTGATGTCACCCCAAGCACTGTACACAGTAGTGATGCCATCCCAAGCAGTGTACATTGTAGTGATGTCACCCCCAGCACTATACACTGTAGTGATGTCACCCCAAGCACTGTACATTGTAGTGATGTCACCCCAAGCACTATACACAGTAGTGATGTCACCCCAAGCACTATACACGGTAGTGATGTCACCCCAAGCACTGTACACAGTAGTGATGTCACCCCGAGCACTGTACACAGTAGTGATGTCACCCCAAGCACTGTACACAGTAGAGCTGTCACCCCAAGCACTATACACAATAGTGATGTCATCCCAAGCACTGTACATAGTAATGATGTCACCCCAAGCACTATACACAGTAGTGATGTCACCCCGAGCACTGTACACAGTAGTGATGTCACCCTGAGCACTGTACACAGTAGTGATGCCACCCCAAGCATTGTACACAGTAGGGATGCCACCCCAAGCACTGTACATTGTAGCGATGTCACCCTGAGCACTGTACACTGTAGTGATGTCACCCCGAGCACTCTACACAGTAGTGATGTCACCCCAAGCACTATACACAGTAGTGATGTCACCCCAAGCACTATACACGGTAGTGATGTCACCCCAAGCACTGTACACAGTAGTGATGTCACCCCGAGCACTGTACACAGTAGTGATGTCACCCCAAGCACTGTACATAGTAATGATGTCACCCCAAGCACTATACACAGTAGTGATGTCACCCCGAGCACTGTACACAGTAGTGATGTCACCCTGAGCACTGTACACAGTAGTGATGCCACCCCAAGCATTGTACACAGTAGGGATGCCACCCCAAGCACTGTACATTGTAGCGATGTCACCCTGAGCACTGTACACTGTAGTGATGTCACCCCGAGCACTCTACACAGTAGTGATGTCACTCCAAGCACTGTACACAGTAGTGATGTCACCCGAGCACTGTACACAGTAGGGATGTCACCCCAAGCACTGTACACTGTAGTGATGTCACCCCGAGCACTGTACACTGTAGTGATGTCACCCCAAGCACTGTACACTGTAGTGATGTCACCCCAAGCACTGTACATTGTAGTGATGTCACCCCAAGCACTGCACATTGTAGTGATGTCACCCCAAGCACTGTACACAGGCTTCCAGGCTCCAGTAATATTTAGGCATCACATACACAGCTTAGCCCTGCCTGTGACCCCTGGGCTCTTGGTACACTCAGCCCTTCAGCTGCAGTTTTAACTGTAGTCCTATTGAGTTCTGTTGGATTGCAAATTTTGTTGCGTTTTCTGACAGTGCGCCAAAGATGAAGCATGCGGGAATTTTATGCACTTTCAGGGAGAGGGGCGGGGGAAGGCAGAGCAGACCATTTGTGCGGGGGGGGGGCTGTGTACTGTGACACTGTAATTACCACACTGAGCCAACACAGGTGCAGCCACACACCCCTACATTTACACACAGCTTTTCCTGTCCCATAGACATTTATGGACAGGAGAAGACCCGGGCTTATACTGCTGGCTGGGCAGGCCTATTTTGATGGAAGGGCCTGGAGCTGCAGCTCCATATGCCCCCTATGTTAATCCGGCCCTGGTGACATGTTGCTTCTGGGTTCAGCTGCTCCAGCCAATCACATTGCGGGCTCCAGCTCTGTGATTGGCTGGAGCCGCACTGACGTCACTCTCGTGCATGTCATTTACAGCACACTTAGTGAAGTAATGGCCCAGTCGGGCTGTTTCTTTACTGCGCATGTGGCGATGATGTCGGCACATGCATCTACACTGTATATCTCTTAAACCGTGCAGGTTTAGGAGATATGCGGGGTACCCACAGGTAAGCCTTATTATAGGCTTACCTGTAAGTTATAGTGGTTGTCAAGAGTTAACAACCACTTTAATGGCTGTGTGTTGCGTTATCTTGAGAGGACAGGAAATTTACACTGTTATACAAGCTGTACACTCACTACTTTACATTGTAGCAAAGTGTAATTTCTTCAGTGATGTCACATGAAAAGATAGGATAAAATATTTACACAGATGTGAGGGGTGTACTCACTTTTGTGAGATACTGTATATCAGGTGAACGCACTTACCTGACTAGTATTCGGTTTAATTTTGTATACAAAGCAGTAGGAAAAATTATA
This sequence comes from Glandirana rugosa, assembly GCA_018402905.1. Lineage (NCBI taxonomy): Eukaryota > Metazoa > Chordata > Amphibia > Anura > Ranidae > Glandirana > Glandirana rugosa. The sequence continues at coordinate 242,038 of BLSH010305029.1, read as the reverse complement.
CGGAGTCTCATTTATAATTTTTACAGACATTTTCCTTCTCCGTTCAAGGTGGATAAATAACCTCTTGTTGCTCTAAAATTCGGATCTAGGACAGAACAGAACAGATAATTTAGTTAATTAATTAATTCGAAACTCTGGAAAGGATGGGTGGGTGAGAGTGTAAGCAGATGTGTTTGCTGGGATATTACATTATTAGTTGTGTTCAATATTTCTGGTGTTAAGCGTATTTTCTTCTGTGTTAATTGTACTAATTAATGTTTCCCAGCAGAAGTAGGGTTAACTCTGCTAGCCAAACATTCCCGGGTTTTTCTGCAGAGCTCTGCCCCCTGCTGGAAAAAAAGAGATCAGCTTGTGTAAGAGAGAGAGAGTGCTCCTGGATGGGAACAGAGAGCAAGAAATTAAGCTGGACTGGGCACATGGCCTCCCTTTTGGTGTACCCAGTTGGGATACAGAATGATGGATATGGAGTCTTATGAAAGGACTTTTCTTATCTGGAGGATATGATTTGGGCAGCCTAAGTTTCGATGAACTAGAGCTGTGTATGGAAGGATCTTTGCGAGATCATGCCAAAATATCTTTCAATTTGCAAGAGGTTCAAGTAAGAGTTCTTACAGTTACCAAATAACTGGTCTAAAGTTCCTACAAAGGGGTGCATGTAAGAGCGTATTCTAAGAACAGGGCTTGTACTGAAAAGGAGGACGAGAAGAGAGATGGCCATCATGAAGAGTTAATTGTGCAGGGGAGTTGGTGGAAGATGCAGTCATACCGCTGTTGTCATGAATAACCATTTGGGTGGTGTGGAATGTTATTGCAGCCAGCCAGTGAGAAGTAGTGCCCTGGCATGGGAGATGGTAACCCTGGTAGCAAGGGGGTTGGACTCGCGGCACAGGGAACATAGGGACCTAGCCTTGAAGGTATGATAAATGATAGAGGAAATAAGAAGTGGATTCATACAAAGTATTTAAGCTCATTGTTCTCACATTGTCAATGGGAGTGAGATAAGAAGAATCGCTGTGTTGGTGGAGAGGGACACAGGCTCCACGGTGTCCTCTCAGAAATGCTGCATTCATAAGAGAAGAGAAGGTATACAGTGACTTGGGAAGAGCGCTTACAGTGAAATACTTGGTGTAAAAGGAGTTAACTGTGTAAGGCGAATGGCTTGCTTCTAATTTAGGGTGTTGCCTTAATGCTCACTTTCGAATGACTGCAGCCCCCATTCTTCTGTTTCAGGGAATTAGCAAGCGTGTTCACCAGGGTTACCACAAGGGCGATACAAGTGGATTTGTGGATGGATCAGTGGGTAGTTGTGTTGGTAGATGCTTGTGTAGCACCCTCTAGTAGTGCTAGAAGTAATGTAGGTAAATTTAGGCAGGCCTGACTAGCAGCTTTGTTTTCATTTGGTCTGGGAGAGGGTCCGTGTAGAGCTGGTGACCCACAGGCAGTCTCCCTGAGAGCTCCCTCTTCTTTCTAGAGCTTTCTGGAAGGTTCTGGAAAGAGAGGAGAAGTGGAGCTGTCTGGGGTGCTCTGAGGAGCCCTGACCAATCCCCAACTTGGATTGGCAGGGGGGCGGCCTCTTCAAATACCCAGGGCCAGCCCAGCTGGGGAGGAGTTGTTCAGGTGTAAGAGCTGGAGATGGAGTACTAGGCTGTCGGGGCCTTTGAGGGAGCTCCCCAGTCTGGGGGGTGACCTTGGGCCTGGTCTTGGATGTGGACAGTACCTTCCTACAACACACAGAGGTGTCCTGGAGAGGAGGCAGAGGAGTAGCAAGAGAGAACAGCAGGAGAGAGCACTGCCGGGCAAGTCTCCAGGGAGAGGAACAACTGGTCGCAGCCAGGAGGGCTGGTGAGTGATGCACAGTCAGGAGGACTGGAAAGGCAAACCTGAGAGGACGGGGAGAGTGCAGTCTGGGATTGGGTGCAGAACCAGAAGAGAGGACTGTGGTGGCATGGGCAGTGGTGAAGGGCAGCTGCAGTCAGGAGGTCTGGCAAGGCCTGAAGAGGGCTTACTGGTATCAGTAGCCGCATGGAGGACAGCTAGCACCAGGAACTTTCTATTTTTGCTAAAGGAAAAAAAAATAATAATAAAAAAAAATGAAAAAAAAATAAAGAACAATACTGTCCTAGATCAAGGTTTGATCCAGGTTAGAGCCAAGGTTATTATTTGGGTCAAGTAACAGTCAAAGGTCAAGGTCATAGTCAAAGGTCAGGGTCAGTATATTTTGGGCAGGATTTTTTTTTCTTTTAAATTATTATCAGTGTCAGTGTTGGTATGTTTTAGATAGGACACAAAAAAAGCGCACTATTGCTTCTAGGCTGTACTACGGGTACAAACAACTAACTTACACATATGTGGTATCGCTGTGATCTCCAGGAGCAAGGGAATTTATTTTGGGTGGTTCTTTGGTGGTAGGTTATGTATAGCTAAATTAAAAATAAATATTTTTTTTACAATTTTGTGCCAGTTTTCCTTTGATAATAAAAAAAAAAATCATGAGATATCCGTTACCATTTTCCAAGTAGAGGAAAAGGGCGCCAGCCTTCTGGGGTGGAAGGGAGCGTTCGTGGATAGAGAAAAACACAATACAGAGGAAAAAAAATTAAATAGGATAAAACTCGCTTTTAGCAATAATGGGTAGAGATAAAAGCGTGATGAGAAAAAAAAATGGGGTAAAAACTCACTTTTGGAAGTGAAAGAAATTGTGAACCAACTGGAGAGTGGTGGCTCTTGCCATGGAACACCGCAATTACATGTCCAAAAGCAGCCCTACAATCTGAGAGTCCTCAGTGGTCTTCCCAAGCTTTCATCATCCTGGCAGCTCTAACCACAATGACTCTCACTCCCTGGACAGTCCAACATTCCATCCGGATCCACTGCTGCACTTCATCCTCTGCCACCATCATTCATCTTGATCTTCACCTGCATCTGATGTCCCGAGCAGCCTGACATTCCATCCACAACTGCTGACATATCCAAGTCGGGCATCCAACCAGCAGGCTGCCCCCATCGACCCGAACAGCCGGACCTTCTATCCACAGGCTTCACACCACTGCACTGCAGGCATCCACTCCCTTGAGCACGAGCCACCACTCTCCAGTTGGATCACATACTTTCTTTCACTTTCAAAAGTGAGTTTTTACCCAGTTTTTTTCTCATCATGTCCTTTGTATTGCATTGTGTTTTTATCTCTACCCATTATTGCTAAAAGCGAGTTTTATCCTATTTAATTTTTGTTCGTTTTCTCTGTATTGTGTTTTTCTCTAGCCACAATCGCTCCCTTCCACCCCAGAAGGTCTCCTCCTCCACTTGCATCCATTCAATTTAGGTATCCAGTACCTATTTTTAGAGGAGCTGCCTCCACCCGTACTCCGTGACCCACTACCTCTACTAATTTGTATCCCTTCCCTCTCTATCAGCTCCACAGTAGCGTTGTAGTCCTTTTATTTATTAATACCATTTACCAGTTGATATTTAACCACTTGCCAACTGGCTGCAGTACACATATTACGTCAGGTCTGCTCTATTGCGCGAAACGATGTACCTGTACGTCATTTCATGCAATAGCCAGTGGTAGCGTGCACGCACGCTGATTGGCCAGAAGGCGAGCCAAACAGTGGGTCTGGCAGACGCAACATCCGCTGACCACCTGCGTCAGTTCCCCAGAGAGATGGAACGACGGTCTGCCAATGTAAACAAGGCAGGCCACCGTTCTGTCAGAGATGAACTCAGTGATCTTGTTTCTGCAAATCACTGTGTTCATCAGGGGTGGCCCATCCACTAGGGCGCATGGGTGCCGCCCCCCCCCATCCAGCGCCGCCCAGTGCCACCCCTTCTATTCTTGCGTCTAGCCCTTTGCAGGATGCCGGACACATTAATCCCAAAGGAGGGGGTGTTTTTTTAAGCATGTGATTAGAGCCAGAGGCTCCAATAGGCTTCAAAATAGGGTGGGCTTAGGGTGCAAAGCATTGCATCCGGAGCCCACTTGCATAGCGAATGAGTATTTGCTATTGTAACACTGACCCTCCTCTTGGCCAATCAGGAAGCGGGTCTGAGACACATCCTCTGATTAGCTGAAGATAAAGGCGATCCTATTGGACACCTAGAAGGAGAGAGAAGAAGAGACGCAGGGGAAGTTAGCGGGCTGCCCGTCTGTCTGAGAGAAGCTAGGCTGGCCACCAGGAGGAGGAGGGAGGAGACTTGCCACTGGAGCAGACACGCCGGTTGCCTGGAGGGAAGAACACGGTAAGTGTTACGGCTGCTGGGTGACACTGACCGACCCATGGGGGAGGGGGGTAGGCAAGGGGTGCAGGTGATCATTTTCTAGGGGCGGGCGGAAAAGTGCACAGCCAGCTGCCAATCACCCCCCCAAAAAAATACCACCATGTCAAAAGCACCAGTTAGGTGTCCGATTTGTCCACTGCAATGTCGCAAAAAGTGATAATCCCCGCCATTACTGGTAAAACAAAAATAAAAAAATAAAAATGGCATAAATGTATTCCATAGTTTATAGACGTGATAACTTTTGCGCAAACCAAACAAAATACCACCAAAAGAGGGGGGGCGTGGCTACTGAGCCCCGAGATGGCTGCTTAGCCTAGGAGTTCCACCAAACAGCTGGAATATACAGCACCCATCGGAGCTCTCCCAACCAGACAACCACTGCCCTCAGTCCAGAGAGACCCCTACACCTGCCGGAGATGAGGAAGATCAGAAAGATCTCCCTCATCTCTGGCAGGTGTAGGGGCAGAAGAGCAGAAAGGAGCCCCCACCACAGCCCAAAAAGCTGACAGGCTTCTTCACCACACAGCCGAAAGATCCACAGCAAAATGGCGCTGGAGCGTGAGACCTGCAGCTGAACGAGCAGGCCTTCAGAATCATGTCAGACTCGCAGCACGCTCAGCTGGCCATGTCTAAACAACTACCGCCCAGCAACCCTTCCTCTGCAGGCTCCACACCTACAATGAGGAGCCCAACCAAATCTAGACAGAAGACGGCCTCCCCTGGAGAGACGCAGGGAGCTCAAGGCATGGAGGTGAGTGATGCCAGGCCTCAGACACGGCGTAACCTGCACCAGATCCATTTGCAGGATTCCTTACATCTGGACAACCAGTCTCAGGTATTGTCCTGAAGGACATGTTGATGTCCCTTGCCTATATTGCCCAAAAAGAGGACATATTTTTGATAAAAGTCAAGTTAGCTGAACTGGAGGACAGATCCAGGAGGCGTAACCTAAAGATAAGGGGGATTCCTGAAACAATACAGCCTGCTAAATTACAACAATACGCCCAGGATCTATTCTCCACCATGGTACCCTCTCTTTCAGCCCTTGAAATCATGGTAGACAGAATACACAGGGTACCCAAACCCTCCTTCCTACCAGATGAGGTGCCTAGAAATGTTGTTCTGAGACTACATTTTTACCGTGCCAAAGCTTATCCTGCCGGTGTTCCGCAATCCAGACAACTGCCCAGCCCAATATGCCTCAATTCTAATTCTTCTGGATCTGTGCAGGCATACACTCCAGCATAGACGAAACCTAGCTACAATCACTAAGACCCTACGCAACCATCAGATTCCACACAAGCGGAAATACCCAGCACTGCTGTCAGTCTCCTATAACGGATCCAGCATCACAATAGCCTCTCTGGAAGAAGGCTTGATAGCCTTAAGACAGTGGGGCATTATACCAAAACCTACCTAGAATCTCAGTTCCGATACCACTGCCCACAAATCAGGAATGGCAGGTGATTTCACGCAAGAAATCTTCCTAAAAGAAGAAAGAAACTAAAGGAGCTACCGACAATTTTCAGTCGACAAAGCAAACTCAAATCCCCCTGGCTATGGATAAGCATGATCCATGTTTACAATTCCCCTTCTGTTTCTCGCACATAACTATGCGACCACAAATCCCGTTGTGGATTCCTTTCTTAAGGATTTAACCTGTTCGTTCTATCTACAGTTTGTTACATTTCAGCTCATCTTTTGTTTATTTGGTGCACCATCGCCCGCTGGCGAAGACCATGATACACCTTCTGACAAGCTGACACTGCTCAGACCAACAGGAACAAGCTACCATCGAACCCTAGCAAGATATACGTTCAACTCAGAGGAAAGGCGAATTTCCCTCCTCCACACACCTACAATAATAAGTGACACTCTCCTCATCACACGATTACCCCATCCACATACAATGACCTTTAAGTGCCTATCACTAAATGTTAAAGGGCTTAATTACCCGGCCAAGAGACATTCCATGTGGAAAGAAGCCCAGAAACATAGAGCAGACATCCTGAGCATTCAGAAAACACACTTCCTGGCATCCAACATTCCTAAATGCGTTCACAAAAACTATCCCCATGTTTTTGTTTCCTATGCTTCAAAAAGAATTGTGGGGTTCTCGTGTTCATCTGGGACTCCCTGGCTTTTCAGCTTAACCACTTGCCGACCGCCGATCGGCATCTGACGGCGGCAAAGTGGTTCGTTCCCGCAAAACACCGTCATACGACGGCGGCTGCGGGATCGAGCTTAGTGAGCGCGCGCCGCCGGAGGCGCGCCCGCGCGCTCACTGTGTTCGGGGAGGGCCAGGGAGCGGGTGCGGCGGCTTCGATTGCCGCCGGCTACCCGCGATGGCCCCCCCCGAGCGGAGGAACGGAGGTCCGTGTATGTAAACACGGACCTCCGCTCTGTGTGAAGGGGGAAGGGCTGTGATCACAGCCTTCCTGTACATGGAGGCTGTGACCACTTCCCTTCCCCAGATAGTGCAGTCCCCCTACAGTAAGAACATGCCCAGGGAACATAGTTAACCCTTAGAGCGCCCCCTGCAGGTTAACCCCTTCACTGCCAATGACATTTACACAGTAATCAGTGCATTTTTATAGCACTGATCGCTGTATAAATGCCAATGGTCCCAAAAAAGTGTCAAAATAGTCCGACATGTCCGCTGAAATATCGCAGTACCGCTAAAAATCGCAGATCGCTGCCATTACTAGTAAAAAATAAAAAATAAAAAAACCCCCAAAAATGAATTCTCATCATCCGTAAACGCGACCACTTTTGCGCAAACCAATCAATAAACGCCGATTGCGATTTTTTTTATCACAAATATGAGGAAGAATATAAATCGGCCAAAAACGGTGAAAAAAAATGTTTTTTTATATTTTTTTTTAATTTGTATTCTAGCAAAAAGTAAGAAATTTGTTTTTTTTTGCAAAATTGTCGCTCTTCTTTTGTTTATAGTGGTGATCAGAAATGACACAGAGGTGATCAAATACCACCAAAAGAAAGCTCTGTTTGTGGGAAAAAAAGGACGCAAATTTTGTTTGGATACAACGTCGCACGACCGCGCAATTTTCAGTTAAAGCGACGCAGTGCCGAATCGCAAAAAGGGCTCCGGTCCTAAAGCTGGAAATCCTTCTGGGGCTGAAGTGGTTAAAGAGTCATACTTGGACACAGAAGGACGATACATAATCATGACATGTAACAAATGCCCGCCCTTACAATTTAGTGGCTCTATACGCCCCTTACCAACACCAGCTAAGGTTCATCCGCAGACTAATCAAAAAAATCACCCCAATCAAATATGGGAACCTATTACTGTGTGGTGACTTCAACGCCACATCAGAACCTTTCCTGGATACTTCTTCCAAGAACTCACATCTCAGACCCATGCTAAGAGACCTCTTGCATTCTGAGGACCTGTATGATGCCTGGAGGTGCCAACATACATGCGAAAGAGATTACTCTTACTTTTCCCCCAGACATCATACCTATTCCAGAATAGATATGTTCATAACGGACAAGTGGTTACTACAGAAGTTCTCTGATTCTTCGATGCAACACAAGCTTAATCCAAGACAAAACAACCTCAAAAATCATAGCTCAACACTTTATTTCACTCTAAACAGTGGGTCAGTTAAAGATCCCTAAACAAGAGATGCTACAATTCACGTTTGACTAAACTGACAAATGACATCCATAATCTGGAAACCACTAATAAGTCCCAGTCAACTCCCCAGCCAACTCCAAAAATATCTGATGCCATGCGAGACCTTAGAGAGGAACTGCAAAATTTGTTACTAAAACAATACGACTAACACCTAAGACGCTTAAAATTAACTTCATATGCCAACGCCAATGGTGCGGGTAAATTCCTGCCCTGTAAGGTCAAAACAATTCAAGCTAAAGCTAAAATATCCCACCTGATTCACCCTACCCAACATTACAAAATTACCAACTCACAGGAAATTGACGATCAATTTGCTAACTTCTATAGTTCACTCTACAACCTCAAGGGGGACCCAACTACTCCTCAACCCACAAAGGATAGTATACTTTCCTAAACATTTCTAATATCCAGTGGTACCCGCCAGGGATGTCCCTTATCGCCTACCATTTTTAATCTTATGATGGAACCACTAGCAGAAACCTTGCGCACAAGTCCCCTTATTACAGGATTCCAATTCAACCATAGGCAACATATTATTACCTGTTTGCTAATTCTCCTGTTATCAAGCCCACCGACATCTCTCACTCAAGCCCATTAAATTCTAACAAATTTCAGCAATATATCCTATTACAAGGTAAACTTTTCCAAACCCCTAGTACTTGACATGAACGTACCCCCAATATTAAACACTATCTACAAAATCATTTACTTTTTAGACCTCATGCACACAGGACATTAAAAAAAAAAAACAAGCTGTAAAAGCTCATACCGACGCCAAGAAAAATGGTTGCTAAAAATGCGATTCTATCAATGTTTTGCATTGGCGTCAATGCGCGTTTTTCCACGCTAGCTTTAAGTCACGTTTCTCTGCTGCTATTCAAAATCAGTGGTTCCCTATGGGAGCCCATTAATTTGAATAGAAGTCGCACCAGAAGTCGGATCATGATGAACCGACTTGCAATGCGACTTTTTACTAAGGATCTTGAAGGGGAACCCCGCAAAAAAATGAAAAAAAAAAATTTGCGTGGGGTCCCACCCAAAATCCATACCAGATGCTTATCTAAGCATGCAGCCGAAGAAAGGGGGTGAGGAAGAGTGAGAGCCCCCCTGGACCATACCAGGCCGCATGCCCTCAACCAGCGGAGGCCGGTCAGTAAGGGGCACTGTTGACAAAAAAAAAGTCAGCCCGACCCCCTACAGGAGGTGCCGGTATATTGACTTTTTTTTTTTTGGCTCCTGGCTGTCTGCTGACAGCAAGTAGTGAGCCGATTGGTCAGTCATAAAAGACTATGTGTGTGCGCTGAACAGGCTCACACACATAGTCTGATTGGCTGCCCTGAGCCAGTGACTGACTGGCATTGGATGCTGTGGGCGGGGGTGCTGACTGTGTGATTACTCATGCAGGCGCAGCACTTCCACCTGGTTTCAGTCTCGACTCCCACGCCGCAGACCATCCACTCCAGCATGCTGTCCGCAAGCCAAGCTCTGCACGGTGCACACTGTCAGCCTGCTATTAGATGGGGTAAGTGCGGAACTTGTCCCGACTTCGGGGGGGGGGGGTCTGTCAGTGCCTCGAGCCCCCTATCTGGGGCTCTGTATACTGCTATATGGTGGCTATGTATACCCTATCTGGTGACTGTATACTGCTATATGATGGCTCTGTATACTCCTATCTGCCACTCTGTACACCCTATCTGGTGACTGTATACCCTATCTGGGACTCTGTATATCCTATCTGGTGACTGTATACCCTATCTGGGACTCTGTATACCCTATCTGGGACTCTGTATACCCTATCTGGGACTATGTATACCCTATATCAAGGGTAGGCAACCAGTAGCCCTCCAGCTGTTGTGGAACTACATTTCTCATGAGGCATTGCAAGGCTGACAGTTACAATTACTCCCAGAGGCATGATGGGACTTGTAGTTCTGCAACAGCTGGAGGGCCCCAGGTTGCCCACCCCTGTCCTATATGGTGACTGTATATCCTATCTGGGACTCTGTATACCCATATCTGGTGACTGTATACCATATCTGGGGCTCTGTATACTGCAATATTGTGACTCTGTATACCCCTATCTGGGACTCTGTATACCCTTTCTGGTGACTGTATACCCTATCTGGGACTCTGTATACCCTATCTGAGACTATGTATACCCTATATCAGGGGTAGGCAACCAGTAGCCCTCCAGCTGTTGTGGAACTACATTTCTCATGAGGCATTGTAAGGCTGACAGTTACAATTACTCCCAGAGGCATGATGGGACTTGTAGTTCTGCAACAGCTGCAGGGCCCCAGGTTGCCTACCCCTGCCCTATATGGTGACTGTATATCTTATCTGGGACTCTGTATACCCTATCTGGGACTCTGTATACCCATATCTGGTGACTGTATACCATATCTGGGTCTCTGTATACTGCAATATGGTGACTCTGTATACCCCTATCTGGGACTCTGTATACTGCTTTATCGTAACTGTATACTGCTATCTGGGGCTCTGTATACTGCTATATGGCGACTGTATACTGCTATCTGGGGCTCTGTATACTGCTATATGGTGACCGTATTCTGCTACCTGGGGCTCTGTATACTGCTATATGGTGACTCTGTATACCCCTATCTGGTGACTATGTATACTGCTATATGGTGACTCTGTATACTGTGATATGGTGACTCTGTATACTGCGATATGGTGACTCTGTATACTGCTATCTGGGGCTCTGTATACTGCTATATGGTGACTCTGTATACTGCTATCTGGGGCTCTGTAAGTGTATACTGCTATTTGGTGACTCTGTATACCCCTATTGGGGGCTGGGATCTGGGGCGATAAGCCCCTGCCCGCAGACCCCGACAACCAACGGCCATTATCAGTAAGAGGCCCTTGTCCTCACCAACGTGACAGATGTTTGTGAACTGGTACAGATGTGATGGGGAACTCCTATCTGGGACTCTGTATACCCTATCTGGTGACTGTATACCCTATCTGGGAATCTGTATACCCTATCTGGTGACTGTATACCCTATCTGGGACTCTGTATACCCTATCTGGGACTCTGTATACCCCTATCTGGGACTCTGTATACCCCTATCTGGGACACTGTATACCCTTTCTGGTGACTGTATACCCTATCTGGGACTCTGTATACCCTATCTGGGACTCTGTATACCCCTACCTGGGACACTGTATACCCTTTCTGGTGACTGTATACCCTATCTGGGACTCTGTATACCCTATCTGGGACTATGTATAACCTATATCAGAGGTAGGCAACCAGTAGCCCTCCAGCTGTTGTGGAACTACATTTCCCATGAGGCATTGCAAGGCTGACAGTTACAATTACTCCCAGAGGCATGATGGGACTTGTAGTTCTGGTGAAAATGTGGAATAGACTCCCTCCAGAGGTGGTTTTGGCCAGCACAGTTGATTGCTTTAAAAAAGGCCTGGATTCTTTCCTTAATGTAAATAATATAACTGGGTACTAACATTTTTAGGTAAAGTTGATCCAGGGTGAATCCGATTGCCTCTCGGGGAATCAGGAAGGAATTTTTTCCCCTGTTATAGCAAATTGGATCCATGCTTTGCTGGGGTTTTTTGCCTTCCTCTGGATCAACTGTGGGTGAAGGATTGTATATGGCACAGGTGTCAAACTGGCGGCCCTCCAGCTGTTGCGGAACTACAAATCCCATGAGGCATTGCAAGGCTGACAGTTACAAGCATGACTCCCACAGGCAAAGGCATGCTGGGACTTGTAGTTTCACAACAGTTGGAGGGCCGCCAGTTTGACACCCCTGGTATATGGGATTATTTGGTTGTGTATGTGTGTATATATATAAAAAATTTTTTTTTTTTTTGGTTGAACTGGATGGACTTGTGTCTTTTTTCAACCTGACTAACTATGTAACAGCTGGAGGGCCCTAGGTTGCCTACCCCTGCCCAAATGGTGACTGTATACCCTATCTGGGACTCTGTATACCCATATCTGGTGACTGTATACCATATCTGGGGCTCTGTATACTGCAATATGGTGACTCTGTATACCCCTATCTGGGACTCTGTATACTGCTTTATCGTAACTGTATACTGCTATCTGGGGCTCTGTATACTGCTATATGGTGACTGTATACTGCTATCTGGGGCTCTGTATCCTGCTATATGGTGATTGTATTCTGCTACCTGGGGCTCTGTATACTGCTATATGGTGACTCTGTATACCCCTATCTGGTGACTCTGTATACTGCTATATGGTGACTCTGTATACTGCAATATGGTGACTCTGTATACTGCTATATGGTGCTCTGTATACTGCTATATGGTGACTCTGTATACTGCTATCTGGGGCTCTGTAAGTGTATACTGCTATTTGGTGACTCTGTATACCCCTATTGGGGGCTGGGATCTGGGGCGATAAGCCCCTGCCCGCAGACCCCGACAACCAACGGCCATGGTTATCAGTAAGAGGCCCTTGTCCTCACCAACGTGACAGATGTTTTGTGCACTGGTACAGATGTGATGGGACACTGACAGATGTTTTGTGCACTGGTACAGATGTGATGGGACACTGACAGATGTTTGTGAACTGGTACAGATGTGATGGGGCACTGACAGATGTTTTGTGCACTGGTACAGATGTGATGGGACACTGACAGATGTTTTGTGCACTGGTACAGATGTGATGGGACACTGACAGATGTTTTGTGCACTGGTACATACAAACAGTTTTTACACCCCCGCCCTTTCTCCACCAAAATTGTAAAGAAGCCCTAAAAGTGAAAACACAAAGTACAGTGCCTCCTGAATAATCTATCAAATAGCACATAGAGTTATTTTTAGAATTCTTACAACGATCCACTGAGCACATGTGAGCAAATCCTTGAAGTGGAGTTCCACTCAAAAGTGGAACTTCCGCTTATCTGATTCCCCCCGAGTCTTCTTCCGGCTTCTGTCCTTAGCCCACTGGTCCACCCACCCCCCTATTGGACTTGTTCCACTGAGCTCAGGAAGTGCTCCAGAACACCCTCTGTTCTGTGCTGTAAGTTGTGAGCGGCTAAAAGATAACTCCTCTGCTTGTTAAAGTACAGCGCAGGAGAAGCCAGAAGCTCAGAGTGCTCTCCCCTCCCCTACGCCCTGCCAGGGCAGAGCTGCGCTCCTGTGCCTGCAGAACAAGCAATCAATACTGATGTTTGGGGGACTTGGTGTACGACTTCTCTACACAGGAGAAGGGAGCTCAGCTGAGGATTCCTCCCTCCCAGCCAAGGTCGGGACAAAGAAGGGGGGGAGCGCACTCGGAGCTTCTGGCTTCTCCTGCTCTGTACTTTGACATGCAGAGGAGTTGTACTGATGCCGCCTCTGGTTGGTTTTGTGTCTTTTAGCCACTCACAACCTACAGCACAGAACTGAGGGGGTTTTGGAGCACTTCCCGAGCTCCTTGGAACAAGTCTGACAGGTGGGTGGGCGAAACAGTGAGCGGGGACAGAAGCCGGCAGAAGAGTGGGAAAGAGAACACAGCACTCACTGCCTCTCTCCTCCTCGGGCTGACAGGAGAACTGATACCGCTGTCACTACTCCTGTCAGTGGCAGCGCCCCATTGAATGGAGCGCCCAGGGCGGGTGCCCCCCCAGTTTTGGCCCTGCATTTAGCAATCAGCCAGTTTCTTGCAACTCATAATAACATAATTAGTTTGTAAGATAGAGCAGGGCCATCCTAATAGTGTCATGGGCCCCTTGGCAAAGTACACACTGCGGCCCCTACCAGCCTGACCCAATTTGCGCACCTACTCTCACAGTAAAACCTGTAGGGGGAGTTAGGAGGGCACACTACTGGGATCAGGAGGGCACATTAATGGGATCAGGAGGGCACACTACTGGGATCAGGAGGGCACACTACTGGGATCAGGAGGGCACACTACAGGTTCTGGGATGTTGTCCGGGACATGGCCATCCTGGGACAACTTAGTAAAAAGTGTGACTGTCCCGGCAAATCCAGGACAGTGTGCAAGTATGATGTAATGCAAGATTATCATGGGGCCCCCATGCACCTGGGGCCTCTGGGCAGTGCCCAGGGGTGCCCATGCATTAAGACAGCCCTGAGATAGAGCTTATTTTACACCTGAAACATTTTTTTATTGGATATGTTTTATAGCAGAAAGTAAAAAACATTGTTTTTTTTTCAAAATTGTCGGTCTTTTTTTTGTTCATAGCGCAAAAAATCAAAACCGCAGGGGTGATCAAACCGCCAACAGAAAACTCTATGCTGTGGGGGAAAAAGGACACAAATGTCATTGTTAGAGCGTCGCAATTGTCAGTTAAAGTAACACAGTGCCGTATCCCAAAAAATGGCCTGGTCATTAAGGGGGGGGGGGGCTTTCAGGGGCTTCATTTTGGATAGAGCAAAGGAGGGTTATAATTTTTTTTATTTTTTGCTGTCTCCCATTGCAGAGATTTCACTTCCTGTCCCATAGCCAAACAGGAAGTGAGAGGAAATCCCTTCAAATCAGGAGAGTTCCTTGGGGTCCCCCAGGTCACCAGAGCCAGTGTTCTCATTGGAGGATATCCCCTCTATTACCTTTCCGGGGACAACCCAAAATTTGGGATTTTCTTTTACTTTCACTTTCAATCATAATGGTAAACAGGATAGAAAGGGGGAATCTCCCTCACGGGATGGGCAAAGACAGCAATAAAACCTAATAGGTTCTAATCCCTTTCTACTCCACCGAAAACTGAAAAAAAAAGTTTTGCCTGTAGTTATACTTTAACCATGCGCTGCGGATTCATTGCACACTAACCCATAAGTTCAAGTATATTACACAAAAGTAAAAGTAAATGGTCCATGAGACGTTAACTGGGATAAAACTCTAGGGACAATGAATACGGAGGAAAAATGGGAATGCTTCAAGAACACACTAAACAAAGGTATTAGCCAGTGTATCCCAGCAGGAAATAAATTTAAAAGAGCTAATCAAAGACCAGGATGGCTAAATGCCAACATAAAGGCACACATAAAAGCAAAAAAGAAGGCCTTCGAAAAATACAAGGTGGAGGGGTCTCAGTCAGATTTTCATATCTATAAAACACGCAATAAGGAATGCAAAGTTGCAATCAGAGCAGCTAAGATTGAACATGAAAGACACATAGCTGAGGAAAGTAAAAAGAATCCCAAAAAATTCTTTAAGTATATAAATGGTAAGAGAGGGAGGTCAGATCATATTGGCCCAGTAAGGAATGACGCAGGTAACCTGGTTACAGAGGATGGAGAAATGGCAAAGGTATTAAACTCATTTTTCTCCTCTGTATTCACAAAGGAAATGGGGAAACGGTAAAGAGGTAGGAGACATTGGTCCAATGGACGCAGTAAGGAATGACCCGGTTATACTAGACT
>BLSH010305029.1:207393-224143 GCA_018402905.1 Glandirana rugosa | reverse complement strand
CCCCGATTGCAGGTATAAGACCCCTGACCAGAACTCCCCGATTGCAGGTATAAGACCCCTGACCCCCAGAATATGGACGTTAGCCCCTCAAGACCAGTCCCCAGAATATGGACGTTAGCCCCTCAAGACCAGTCCCCAGAATATGGACATTAGCCCCTCGAGGCCAGTCCCCAGAATATGGACGTTAGCCCCTCAAGACCAGTCCCCAGAATATGGACGTTAGCCCCTTGAGGCCAGTCCCCAGAATATGGACGTTAGCCCCTCGAGGCCAGTCCCCAGAATATGGACATTAGCCCCTCGAGGCCAGTCCCCAGAATATGGACAATAGTATATAATATCATTTTTAATAAGGAACAGGTACAGAGCGCCAATACCATGCAATCTTACTGTGTTGTAGGGTAATATATGGTATTAGAACACAGTATAATAGGCTTGAGTAAGGATCAAGGTTTATTACACGATATGTCCGTGGGTGGACCCACTCATTACTGCGGTTTTATGATTTTATTGTTATTTTTAGCCATATTTTTATGATTTTATGGAGTATATAAAGTTTTGTGTATGGCAATAGAGTGTGTGAAATGTTTTATTAAATTACACAATATACAGCCTGCATAGTTAATATGTGCAATATATGTATTCTCAACTTAAGCACGACTTCAATAGTGAATTCAATAAGGCTAACTAGAAGCGTTCCCTCCTTAGCGCATATATTATCCATTACTTAATCATGACCAAACAGTTTTAGCAACTAAGAGGTTAATCGCATAGACGGATTCTCTGTCCGTAAGAACAACAAGTGAGAAAAATGACATCAGCCGGCATCCTACGCCATCTAGTGGTGCCATGGAGCTGTTGCTTAAAGATGTGTCGGTTCGTCGTATGGCCAAGTCGGAAGTGACGAAACGCGTCAGTGGTGTATCCATACGACGACCCAGGCAGAGCGAGTGTGTACCGAAGGTGACACTGTGGAGAAAGTGGACGTTGTGGCGATCACTGACTGGTAACAGACCGCACAATATGCATCAATGACTACATGTAAGCGCATTTTTATTGGAATAAAGCTGGATTATTTTAAGTGATACACTATGAGAGGCTTCTTTCTATTTGCTCCCTGTACGAGTCATTAGCCTGTAGAGGAGTAACGGAGGAGGCTGCTGACTCTGGTGGTTCCTCAGATTGGATGAGCTGATTGCCTTATTAATTCTGGTGAGCCTCAGTGGGGTTACGTTTTTCACGTGGTGGCACTGGTGGAGGACGTTCCAGGCTGGAGACATCATGAATATGGACATTTGATTTATTGCTTTGAAATACAGAGCACTTGCACTTTACATGCACCTTATATGTTTTTTAAATATAGCGTTGAATGTTTTCAATATATATGCACCTTATTGTATATGGATTTTTAGTGCTTTGGTGGTGATAGCGCTGCTGGAAATACTGAATTTTTTCCGTTATGATTATTATATATAAGTCAGGGCAGCCAATCAGGCTATGTGTGTGCGCCTGTTCAGCGCACACACATAGCCTTTAATGGCAGACCAATAGGCTCACTACTTGGCGCAGAAAAAAAAAAAAATCAATGTACCGGCGCCTCCTGCAGCAGGGATGGGCTGACTTTTTTTTTTTCTTTATAGCCAGCGGGGTGGCGGCGCCCAAGCGCCCCTTATACACCAGCCACCGCTGAGAAGAATAGTATTATTTTCAACTGTTATTGTTGGAGAATACAGGGAGCGGTGAAAGTGTACAAATCATTCACTCCCTTAGTTCACCAAAACTATAAGTTTGAATTGCTAATGTGAGGGATTGTGATATTTGTTGCCTCAAGATTGTTATTTCTTGCAGAAATAAGAGTTTAACATTTTTCTAACTCTACCTGTGTTGTGGTCTCCATTACTGAAACCGAGTTATTGTCAAGGGAACCTTGCAATATGAGTGAACCAAGACTGTCAGGGGTGGTGGAGGACCCTCCGATTGAGGAGATCCAAGGGGGATCCAAGGGGGAATTAATTCTTTAAGCAACCCTCAAGAGGGCAGCACTACATATATAATATTTGGGGGTCCTAAGTAATTTTCTAGCAAAAAAATGCAAATTTAAACTTGTAGACAAAAAGTGCCAGAAAAGGCCGGGTCAGCAAGCGGTTAACTGCATTCCAAGAAATTATAAAAAAAAAGTGAAGAAATAAAAAGATTTTCACTCACCTAAAGCTGTGTGAGGACCGACACCCCAAGGCTGTGTGAGGACCGATAACCCAAAGCTGTGTGAGGACCGACACCCCAAGGCTGTGTGAGGACCGACACCCCAAGGCTGTGTGAGGACCGACTCCCCAAGGCTGTAAGAGGACCGGCACCCCAAGGTTGTGTGAGGACCGGCACCCCAAGGCTGTGTGAGGACCGACTCCCCAAGGCTGTAAGAGGACCGGCACCCCAAGGATGTGTGAAGACCGACACCCCAAGACTGTGTGAGGACCGACACCCCAAGGCTGTGTGAGGACCGGCACCCCAAGACTGTGTGAGGACCGACACCCCAAGGCTGTGTGAGGACAGACACCCCAAGGATGTGTGAGGGCCGACACCCCAAGGCTGTGTGAGGACCGACACCCCAAGGCTGTGTGAGGACAGACACCCCAAGGCTGTGCGAGGACCAACACCCCAAGACTGTGCGAGGACCGACACCCCAAGACTGTGCGAGGACCGACACCCCAAGACTGTGTGAGGACCGACACCCCAAGGCTGTGTGCATTGATGGAGAGAAGAACCTCTTATATTCACCTGCTGAGGATTCCAAGAATCTGACTTCTGTGTTCAGAAGAAACCGAAAGATAAAATAAATGTCTGAAGTAATTTCCTATCTACAAACCTCATATCCCATGACTTACGAAATGTTCTCAGGATGGAGAAATAGATTCATTGTTATTGGGTTTCGTTTTCCTTTATAAGACAGAAAAAGGTTTGGTGTCTGAACTTCTTTGAAGGTCACTGAACCCATCCTGAACAGAACCCAGGGCAGTCCAGCTCATCACTAGGCCACCAGTATAAAACATTCCATAGATTGTTGTACAAAATAGAAAAATGAAAGAACAATGAAAATAATTAGCAAATTAACCACTTCAGCCCCGGAAGGATTTCACACTTTAGGACCAGAGCACTATTTGGGATACGGCACTGCGTCACTTTAACTGAAAATTGCGCGGTCGTGCGACGTTGTACCCAAAGGAAATTTACGTCCTTTTTTTCCCCACAAATAGAGCTTTCTTTTGGTGGCATTTGATCTCCTCTGCGTCATTTCTCATCGCCGCTATCAACAAAAAAAGAGCGTCAATTTTGCAAAAGAGAAACAGTTTTTCTTACTTTTTGCTAAAATACAAATCCAAAAAAAATATAAAAAAACTTTTTTTTTCATCGGTTTTGGCCGATTTATATTCTTCCTCATATTTTTGGTTGAAAAAATCGCAATCTGTGTTTATTGATTGGTTTGCACAAACGTTGCCGCGTTTACGGATGCTGAGAGTTAATTTCTGGGGTTTTAATTTTTTTACATTATTTACTAGTAATGGCAGCGATCTGCGATTTTTAGCAGTACTGCAATATTGCGGCGAACATGTCGGACCATTTTGACACTTTTTTGGGACCATTGGCATTTATACAGCGATCAGTGCTATGAAAATGCACAGATTACTGTATAAATGCCATTGGCAGCAAAGGGGTTAACCTGGAGGGGGGGCTCTAAGGGTTTACTGTGTTCCCTCAGTGTGTTCTGACTGTATTGGTGCTGGGCTGGCAGGGGGAGGGGAGTGATCACAGCTCCCATATGCAGGAAGCCTGTGTCACAGCCCTTCCCCCTCTGTCGGAACGGAGATCCGTGTTTACTTACAGTCAGGTCCATAAATATTGGGACTTCAACACAATTTTAATCTTTTTGGCTCTATACACCACCACAATGGATTTGAAATGAAACAAACAAGATGTGCTTTAACTGCAGACTTTCAGCTTTAATTTGAGGGCATTTACATCCAAATCAGGTGAACGGTGTAGGAATTACAACAGTTTGTATATGTGCCTCCCACTTTTTAAGGGACCAAAAGTAATGGGACAATTGGCTGCTCAGCTGTTCCATGGCCAGGTGTGTGTTATTCCCTCATTATCCCATTAACAAGGAGCAGATAAAAGGTCCAGAGTTAATTTCAAGTGTGCTATTTGCATTTGGAATCTGTTGCTGTCAACTGTCAACAACCCCATCAGAGAGATAGCAAAAATATTAGGTGTGGCCAAATCAACTGTTTGGAACATCCTTAAAAAGACAGAACGCACCAGTGAGCTCAGCAACACCAAAAGACCCGGAAGACCACGGAAAACAACTGTGGTGGATGACCGAAAAATTATTTTCCTGGTGAAGAAAACACCCTTCACAACAGTTGGCCAGATCAAGAACACTCTCCAGGAGGTAGGTGTATGTGTGTCAAAGTCAACAATCAAGAGAAGACTTCACCAGAGTGAATACAGAGGGTTCACCACAAGATGTAAACCATTGGCGAGCCTCAAAAACAGGAAGGCCAGATTAGAGTTTGCCAAACAACATCTAAAAAAGCCTTCACAGTTCTGGAACAACATCCTATGGACAGATGAGACCAAGATCAACTTGTACCAGAGTGATGGGAAGAGAAGAGTATGGAGAAGGAAAGGAACTGCTCATGATCCAAAGCATACCACCTCATCAGTGAAGCATGGTGGTGGTAGTGTCATGGCGTGGGCATGTATGGCTGCCAATGGAACTGGTTTTCTTGTATTTATTGAAGATGTGACTGCTGAGAAAAGCAGCAGGATGAATTCTGCAGTGTTTGGGGCAATATTATCTGCTGGTATTCAGCCAAATGCTTCAGAACTCTTTGGATGGCGCTTCACAGTGCAGATGGACAATGACCCGAAGCATTCTACGAAAGCAACCAAAGAGTTTTTTAAGGGAAAGAAGTGGAATGTTATGCAATGGCCAAGTCAATCACCTGCCCTGAATCCGATTGAGCATGCATTTCACTTGCTGAAGACAAAACTGAAGGAAAAATGCCCCAAGAACAAGCAGGAACTGAAGACAGTTGCAATAGAGGCCTGGCAGAGCATCACCAGGGATGAAACCCAGTGTCTGGTGATGTCTATGCGTTCCACACTTCAGGCTGTAATTGACTGCAAAGGATTTGCAAACCAAGTATTAAAAAGTGAAAGTTTGATTTATGATTGTTAATCTGTCCCATTACTTTTGGTCCCTTAAAAAGTGGGAGGCACAAATACAAACTGTTGTAATTCCTACACCGTTCACCTGATTTGGATGTAAATACCCTCAAATTAAAGCTGAAAGTCTGCAGTTAAAGCACATCTTGTTTGTTTCATTTCAGCAATAAGTCACCGGGCCCAGATGGCTTGCACCCAAGGGTCCTTAGGGAACTTAGCCAAGTTATTGCCAGACCCTTGTACCTAATCTTTAAGAGCAGTTTTCTGACTGGTATGATACCAGCTGATTGGAAGAAAGCCAATGTGGTGCTAATATATGAAAAAGGACCAAGACATCTCCCCGGGAATTATAGACCAGTTAGCTTAACATCAATAATATGCAAGCTCTTGGTGGGAATAATAAGGGATTATATACAAGACTATTGTAACAAGAACGGTATCATTAGCAGTAATCAATACGGTTTCAGGAAAAATCGTTCTTGCCAAACCAATCTATTAACCTTCTATGAGGAGGTGAGCGACCATCTAGATAAGGGAAGGCCTGTAGACGTGGTGTATCTGGATTTTGCAAAGGCGTTTGATACAGTTCCCCATAAACGTTTACTGTACAAACTAAGGTCCCTCAACATGGATCAAAGGGTGAGCACCTGGGCTGAAAACTGGCTACAGGGGCGAGTGCAGAGGGTGGTGATAAATGGGGAATACTCAGAATGGTCTGGGGCAGAAAGTTGGGTTCCCCAAGGGTTCTGTCCTGGGACCAATCCTATTCAATTTATTCATAAATGATTTGGAGAACGGGGTGAAGAGCTCAATCTCAATATTTGCAGATGATACCAAGCTAAGCAGAGCAATAAATTCTCCACGGGATGTGGAAACCTTGCAAGAAGATCTGAATAAATTAATGGGGTGGGCAGACAAGTGGCAAATGAGATTTAACGTAGAAAAATGTAAGATAATGCATTTGGGTACCAAGAACATGAACGCAAATTACTCACTAGGGGGAGAGCCCCTGGGGGAATCAAGGATGGAAAAAGACCTAGGGGTCCTAGTATAGAACAGTCTCAGCAGTGGCATGCAATGCCAAGCTGCTGCAAGCAAAGCTAACAAAGTGTTGGCATGCATCAAAAAAGGGATTAACTTCAGGGATAAATCAATAATTCTCCCATTATACAAGTCCCTGGTGAGGCCGCACCTGGAGTATGCCGTCCAGTTCTGGGCACCAGTCCTCAGGAAGGACGTCCTGGTATTGGAAAGGGTTCAGAGAAGGGCCACAAAGCTAATTAAGGGATTAGAGGACCTTCGTTATGAGGAAAGATTACAAGCACTGAACTTATTCTCTCTGGAGAAAAGACGCTTGAGAGGGGATATGATTTCAATGTACAAATACTGTACTGGTGACCCCACTATAGGGGCAAAACTATTCAGCGCAAGGGAGTACACAAAGACACGCGGCCATTCACTGAGAATGAAAGAAAGGCGGTTTAACCTTAAGATGCGTAGGGGTTTCTTTACGGTAAGAGCAGTGCGAATGTGGAATTCTCTTCCAGAAACAGTGCTTTCTGCTGGTAGTATAGATCATTTTAAAAAACTATTAGATGCACACCTAAGGGACCACAACATTGGGGGATATACAACGTATTACTGACATAAAAAAAAACCACACATGGGTTGGACTTGATGGACTTGTGTCTTTTTCCAGCCTCACTGACTATGTAACTATGTAAATCCATTGTGGGGGTGTATAGAGCCAAAAATATTAGAATTGTGTCGATGTCCCAATATTTATGGACCTGACTGTACATCGACCTCCTTTCTCTCACTGCGGGGGAGCCATCGCGGGTAGCCAGCAGCGATCGAGTCCACCGTACCCGCTCCCTGGCCCCCCCCCGGACACAGTGAGTGTGTGAGCGCGCCTCCGACGGCGCCTGGGCGCTCACATTGCTAGTTATCGCGGCCGCGGTCAGGTGACAGCGTTTTGCGATAACGAGCCATCTTGCCGCCTTCACGCTGCGGCGGGCGGTCAGCAAGCGGTTAAAGTTGTTAGAATTTCTTTCTCTATGACTAAGGCTGTTTCATTTAAAAAGAAGAACAGAGATTGCCTCATTAACCACTTCAGCTTTCGTTAGCTGGTATTTGATCACCTCTGTGGTTTTTTCGTTTTTGTGCTATAAACAAAAAAAGAGCAACAATTTTGAAAAAAAAAAATGACATTTTTTACTTTCTGCTATAAAACATCCAATAACAAAATGAAATCTCTTCATCAGTTTAGGACAATATGAATTCTGCTACATATTTTTGGTAAACAAAATCCCAATAACCGTATATTGATTGGTTTGTGCAAAAGTTTTCGCGTCTACAATCTTTGGGGTAGATTTATTTATTTTTTTAACTTTTTTTTTTTTACTAGTAATGGCGGCGATCAGTGACTAAAGCCTCGTACATGCGGTTCGAATATCGCATACAACAGGTCATACGAACGACCGCTGTATGCTAATCCGACCGTTAGTACGCGTGATTAGAACAGCCGACGTACGACGGTCGTACAACAGAGGTTGTATGAGCAAACTGGAAAACTTTGGTTGTACCAACAAGCGGTCGTACGACAGTTGGTCCAACAAGTTGTATTGTACAAAACACGCATGCTCCAAAGTCAGGAACGTCCGGACGCTAATGACATGAACTTCCTCTTTATACGCTCATAACACATCACTACGTTCAGCTTGGTCGTACGATCGTGTAGTGTAGTCAGTATGCTAGATACAACAGCCAACATGCGATTTGGTCCGTTCGGTCGTACGACCGTTGAACCGCGTGTACGAGGCTTTAGGTGTCCGTTTATGAAACTGAGAACGGCCGCGATCCTCCGCAGATCATTAACAGTTTATGAACCTGAGATGATCAGCTGGGAAGGCGTTCTTCACCGATCATCGCAGCAGACAGCCAATCTCTCACTGACTGCCACAGAAACGGGCAGTTTAGGACGATCGCCGCACCTCACCGGCGATCTGTGGCGGAATTCTCACCCCCAGATTCTCAAGCTCACAGGTTGAAAATCTGGGAGAGAAGTGAGAAGCTGGCTGAGGATTCTGGAGGAAGAAGAAAATGTTTTCCTTCATTCACCTACCCAACGCCAGAACAGTGCAAAGCACCTCAATATATACATCAAAAGAAGCAGGTTAGGAATGTATAATATATATATATATATAGGTAGCGATACATAGATATATACAGTATCTCACAAAAGTAAGTACACCCCTCACATTTGTGTAAATATTTTATTCTATCTTTTCATGTGACAACACTGAAGAGCTGACACTTTGCTACAATGTAAAGTAGTGAGTGTACAGCTTGTATAACAGTGTAAATTTGCTGTCCCCTCAAAATAACTCAACACACAGCCATTAATGTCTAAACCGCTGGCAACAAAAGTGAGTACACCCCTAAGTGAAAATGTCCAAATTGGACCCAGTTAGCCATTTTCCCTCCCCGGTGTCATGTGACTCTTTAGTGTTACAAGGTCTCAGGTGTGAAGGGGGAGCAGGTGTGTTAAATTTGGTGTTATCACTCTCATTCTCTCATACTGGTCACCGGAAGTTCAACATGGCACCTCATGGCAAAGAACTCTCTGAGGATCTGAAAAAAAAGAATTGTTGCTCTACATAAAGATGGCCTAGGCTTAATGAAGATTGCCAAGACCCTGAAACGGAGCTGCAGCATTGTGGCCAAGACCAAACAGCGGTATAACAGGAAAGGTTCCAATCAGAACAGCGCCTCACCATGGTCGACCAAAGAAGTTGAGTGCAGTGCTCAGCGTCATATCAAGAGGTTGTCTTTGGGAAATAGACGTATGAGTGCTGCCAGCATTGCTGTAGAGGTTGAAGGGGTGGGGAGGTCAGCCTGTCAGTGTTCAGACCATACGTCGCACACTGCATCAAATTGGTCTGCATGGCTGTCATCCCAGAAGGAAGACTTTTCTAAAGGTGATGCACAACAAAGCCCACAAACAGTTTGCTGAAGACAAGCAGACTAAGGACATGGATTACTGGAACCATGCCCTGTGGTCTGATGAGACCAAGATAAACTTATTTGGTTCAGATGGTGTCAAGCGTGTGTGGCGGCAACCAGGTGAGGAGTACAAAGACAAGTGTGTCTTGCCTGCAGTCAAGCATGGTGGTGGGAGTGTCTTGGACTGGGGCTGCATGAGTGCTGCTGGCACTGGGGAGCTACAGTTCATTGAGGGAACCATGAATGCCAACATGTACTGTGACATACTGAAGCAGAGCATGATCCCCTCCCTTCAGAGACTGGGCCACAGGGCAGTATTCCAACATAACGACCCCAAACACACCTCCAAGATGACTACTGCCTTGCTAAAGAAGCTGAGGGTAAAGGTGTTGGACTGGCCAAGCATCTCCAGACCTAAACCCTATTGAGCATTTGTGGGGCAACGGAAGGTGGAGGAGCGCAAGGTCTCTAACATCCACCAGCTCCGTGATATCGTCATGGAGGAGGGGAAGAGGACTCCGGTGGCAACCTGGGAAGCTCTGGTGAACTCCATGCCCAAGAGGGTTAAGGCAATGCTGGAAAATAATGGTGGCCACACAAAATATTGACACTTTGGGCCCAATTTGGACATTTTCACTTAGGGGTGTACTCACCTTTGTTGTCAGCGGTTTAGACATTAAAACGGTTGTCTACCCAGTAAAAAAAAAAAATTAAAATAAAAACCTGCAAGACAATAGCATAATGAGCTAGATCATTATAAAATACTCAACTTGAAACGAAGATCCGACCGTCTTTCTGCATGGTCCGGCGCTATGCGCCGGGCCTTGGCTGGGACATACACGGCGCATGCGCCATAACACTGCAGCTGCTTGGAGGGGGAATATCTCCTAAACCTTACAGGCTTAGGAGATATTCATTTTACCTACAGGTAAGCCTTATTATAGCCTTACCTGTAGGTAAAACCCCTCTAAAGGGTAGACGGCCGCTTTAATAGCTGTGTGTTGTTATTTTGAGGGGACAGCAAATTTACACTGTTATACAAGCTGTACACTCACTGCTTTACATTGTAGCAAAGTGTCATTTCTTCAGTGTTGTCACATGAAAAGATAGAATAAAATATTTACACATAGTTAGTCAGGTTGAAAAAAGACACAAGTCCATCCAGTTCAACCAAAAAAAACAAAAAACATATATATATATATACACACATACATACACATATACATAAATATACACCTACAACCCAAATAATCCCATATACCATCCTTCACGCACAGTTGATCCAGAGGAAGACAAAAAAACCCCAGCAAAGCCAATGATCCAATTTGCTATAATGGGGGAAAAAAATTCCTTCCTGATTCCCCGAGAGGCAATCGGATTCACCCTGGATCAACTTTACCTAAAAATGTTACCACCCAGTTATATTATTTACATTAACCATTTCCTTACTGGACACTTAAACCCCCCCTCCTGCCAAGACCAATTTTTGGCTTTCAGCGCTGTCTCATTTTGAATGACAATTGCGCGGTCGTGCGACGTTGTACCCAAATAAAATTTGCGTCCTTTTTTTCCCACAAATAGAGCTTTCTTTTGGTGGTATTTGATCCCCTCTGCGTCATTTCTGATCACCGCTATAAACAAAAAATGAGCGACAATTTTGCAAAAAAGAACAATATTTTTTACTTTTTGCTAAAATACAAATCCATTAAAAAAAATTATTCATCAGTTTTGGCCGATATATATTCTTCTACATATTTTTGGTAAAAAAAAAATCGCAATCGGCGTATATTGATTGGTTTGCGCAAAAGTTATCGCGTCTACAAACTGGGAATTGATTTATGGCGTTTTTATTATTATTTTTTTTTTACTAGTAATGGCGGCGATCTGCGATTTTTATCAGGACTGCGATATTGCAGCAGAAATGTCGGACATTTTTTACACATTTTTGGGACCAATGACATTTATACAGCGATCAGAAATTTAAATATCCACTGATTACTGTGTAAATGTCATTGGCAGTGAAGGGGTTAACCTGCAGGGGGCAGTGAAGGGGTTAACAATGTTCCCTGGGTGTGTTCTAAGTGTGGGGGGGCAGGGCTGGCCGGGACATAACAGATCTAACTGATCCCAGTGACAGGGATCAGTAGATCTGTCATGTCCCCTGTCACAGAACGGAGAACCACCGTGTTTACATCGGTGGTTCCCCATTCTGAGACTGCTAAAAGAGATTGGCGGGTCTCGGGCGGACTCAATGTCCAGGGGGCGCGCCAGGAGCGTGCACAGGGGACGACATCCATGGACGTCGTCCCGGCATTTCAGATCCGCCATGGAGCCGTACTTCGGCAATAGCGCAGATCTGTAGGGGTTAAGGAAAGAATCCAGGCCTTTTTTAAAGCAATCAACCGTGCTGGCCAAAACCACCTCTGGAGGGAGTCTATTCCACATTTTCACAGCTCTTACTGTGAAGAAACCTTTCCGTATTTGTGATGACCTTAAGGTAAATAACTCAACACCAAGTTCACTATATGGACCACTTATATACTTGTACATGGTGATCATATCCCCCCTTAATCTCCTCTTCTCAAGAGAGAATAAATTCAGATCCTCTAATCTTTCCTCATAGCTGAGCTCCTCCATGCCTCTTATTAGTTTGGTTGCCCTTCTCTGCACTTTCTCCAGTTCCCCGATATCCTTTTTGAGAACTGGTGCCCAAAACTGAACTGCATATTCCAGATGAGGTCTCACTAATGATTTGTACAGGGGGGGGAGTGGGGCAAAATAATGTCTCTATCTCTGCAGTCCATACCTCTCTTAATACAAGAAAGGATTTTGCTTGCTTTGGAAACCGCAACTTGGCATTGCATGCCATTATTAAGCTTATGATCTACCAAAACCCCCAGATCCTTCTCCACTATGAAGTCCCCCAGTTGTACTCCCCCTTGTATGTACGATGCATGCAGATTCTTAGCCCCCAAGTGCATAACTTTACATTTATCAACATTAAACCTCATTTGCCACATAGCCGCCCAATTAGACAGTGCATTGAGGTCTGCTTGTAAGTTGGAGACATCCTGCAAGGACTTCACTGCATAGCTTGGTGTCATCTGCAAACACTGAAATGGTACTTTTAATCCCAGACCCGATATCATTTATAAATATATTGAAAAGTAAGGGTCCCAACACTGAACCTTGGGGTAACCACTGATAACCTTAGACCATTCAGAATAAGAATCATTAACCACTACTCTCTGAATTTGGTCTTTTAGCCAGTTTTCTATCCATTTACAAACTGATCTTTCCAAGTCTGTAGACTTTACCTTACACATTAGCCGTGTGTGGGGAACGGTGTCAAACGCATTTGCAAAATCCAAGTATACCACGTCCACAGCCACCCCTCTGTCCAAGTATACCACATCCACAGCCACCCCTCTGTCCAAGTATACCATGTCCACAGCCACCCCTCTGTCCAAGTATACCACGTCCACAGCCACCCCTCTGTCCAAGTATATCATGTCCACAGCCACCCCTCTGTCCAAGTATACCATGTCCACAGCCACCCCTCTGTCCAAGTATACCATGTCCACAGCCACCCCTCTGTCCAAGTATACCATGTCCACAGCCACCCCTCTGTCCAAGTATACCACGTCCACAGCCACCCCTCTGTCCAAGTATACCATGTCCACAGCCACCCCTCTGTCCAAGTATACCATGTCCACAGCCACCCCTCTGTCCAAGTATACCACTTCCACAGCCACCACTCTGTCCAAGGTTTTACTTACCTCCTCATAAAAAAGAAATCAGGTTTGTTTAACAACTTTTGTCTTTCATGAATCCATGCTGTCTGTTGCTTAAAATATTTTTATCCAACAAGAACTCATCTATGTGGTCTTTTATTAAACTCTCCAGTATCTTCCCAACTGTAGAAGTTAAACTAACAGGTCTATAGTTACTTGGTAAAGACTTTGATCCCTTTTTTAATATGGGCACCACATTGGCCCTACGCCAATCCAGTGGTACTATTCCAATCATTAAGGAGTCCCTAAAAATGAGATACAATGGCTTTGAAATGACAGAGCTCAATTCCTTTAGGATCCATGGATGGATGCCATCTGGTCCAGGTGCTTTATCTACCTTTATGCTGTCTAAATACTTCTGGACCATTTCACTTTTGATCCATTGTGGATCATTTGGGGCTGTGTCACTACCAAACCCGACGTGGACATGAGCTCCCCCATGCTCTTTTGTATACACAGAGCTGAAGAAAGTATTTAATAAGTTTGCCTTCTCTTTGTCCCCAGTCACGCACTCTAGATTATTTTGTAAAGGGCCTACATGCTCAGACCTGACCTTTTTACTATTAATATATTTGAAGAATTTTTTGGGGTTTGTCTTACTATCTTTTGCAATCTGTCCTTCGTTGTGAATTTTTGCATCCTTGATTTCCTTTTTACATATTCTGTTATATTCTTTGTAACATTTAAAAGATGATAGTGTTCCCTCATTTTTATATTTTTTAAATGCTCTTTTCTTATCATTTATAACTTTGTTAACTTTGGCCGTGAGCCACATTGGTTTTCTTTTTAGCCTCTTAAATTTATTGCCCATGGGAATATACTTTGCAGTGAGTTCGCATACAGTTTTTTTGAAAAATTCACATTTCTGTTCTGTGTTCATTGATGCCAATATTCCCTCCCAGTCTAAGTCCTGGAGAGCAGCCCTCATCTTTGTAAAATTTGCTCTCTTAAAATTAAGTGTTTTTATCTTTCCCGTTTGTGTTTGTTGCTTGCAGCTTACATTAAATGAAATCATGTTATGGTCACTGTTACCCAGATGTTCTTTTATATGAATATTGGTAATAAGCTCTGCATGGTTTGAGATTACCAGGTCCAACAAAACATCATTCCTAGTTGGGGCCTCAATAAACTGGACCATAAAATTGTCCTGTAATAGGTCTATACATTTTTGCCCTTTAGCTGTCCCAGCAGTGCCATTACTCCAGTTAATTTTCGGGTAGTTAAAGTCCCCCATTATTATCACTGTCCCAGCCCTTGCAGCTCTTTCTGTGCAAGGAGCAGAGTCTCCACCTCCTCTTTAACACTGGGAGGTCTATAACAAACTCCAATGATAACCTTTGTAGTGTGCACACCCATATGCAGATCTACCCATAATGCTTCAGACTCACATAGTGTCAAGACCTGGGATTGAACCTGGGACTTCTTCCGTGTCTGGCATTGATCCTTCTCAGTGAGCTATCTGAGATGCTGGACAGCTCCCTGCCTGATCTGTTGGATATTCTGCCTGGTCCATTAGACAACCCTGTCTTATGTCTTGATTGCTGGTGAACCTTGAACTTCTTGCTCCTCCCATGAACTTCCTTTATAAGCCTTGTCTCTGCACTTCCTCTTTGCCAGGTTATTGTGCTTTCTTAGCCAGTGCCTTGCTTTGTCTTCCCTGCTGTTGTCCGGATTTGCTACCATTCGTTATCGACCCTTGGCTTGTTCCATGACTACTCTACTGCCTGATCCCAACCTGCAACTGCTCGTTACCGACCTTTTGGCTTGATTACTGACCACGCTCCCGTCTGATCCTTATCTGCTCATCCGCTACTGGACCCCGGTTTGCTAACACCTTGGTGGGGCAATCCTGAGGACCGCGACCTGGTACTGACACGCAGCTAAGTCCATCTCCACCATCAGGAGCTCTGGTGAACACCGGTCGGTACTTAGATTCCGCACCTCAGGTGAGCCTGTGTCATCTGCCAGGGTGACTACGAAACTGCTATAGCAACTGGTCTTCGAGCCTGACGCTTGATCGTGACACATAGAGACAAACACCACCACCCCTCCGTTTTACCCTGTCTTTCCGAAAGAGAGCATAGCCAGGAATATTAATAGCCCAGTCATGTAAAGAATGAAGCCAAGATTCAGCTATACCAATCAAATCATAGTTCTCCTCATGCCCCAGAGCTTCCAACTCACCTATTTTGCTTGGCAGACTCCTGGCATTGGTGAGCAAACACTTTAATTCACTGTCACATTTTGCACATGTATCTTGCATATTTTTTAATTTGAGCACAAACAGTACCATTTCCAATAGTGTATGGAGGGTTTTTCTGCGCTATGCCCTGAGTGAGGATGGGGGGCAGTAAGCGGCCACCTGTATCGACCAAACTAAATCGTAAGAGTAAGTATATTGTGTGAGGTGGCGCTAAACTGAATGAATGAAAGATATCATATGATGGCAAGTAGTGATATTAAACCAGACATATGATGCAATAAATAGTGATCATACAAGTGAAAACAATTTGTATAGATTAAATAAATAGGCATAAGATAATAAAATAATATGCTTACACACATAAAAGTGAGGTTATCAATAAAAACAATAATAAGGTATTAAAGTGACAAAGTGTCCATAAAGTGTAACAGGGATCCAATGTGCTATATCCAAAAATCTTGAGGTGAAATCGGTGACTCTTTGTGATGGTTATTGAATGTGATAAGAAAGGCTCCAACTTTGGTCAGTATGGAGGCTTACCAGAAATCAGATAAAAAAGCGCCTTTGAGATCTATAAGGACCCTCCGGCCCGTGGCGTCGATAGGAAAAATGGATCTCCTCCCTGGGTCACGTCACACAGCCTGGTCGTCCATTTCAGGTGGCTCTGCGTCCTCTCCTGGTATCTCTGGCTTCCTCTGGGTTGGTTGGTTCCGAATTAGGATAACCACGGTCCTCCTTGTCAGCCGGGTGTCCTCTGGAGCGGGGGGGGGGGGGGNGGAAGGTGTAGGGGGAGTTTGCGGTGGGGGTCCTCGAGTATCTCCGTCAGTTATGTAGAGACAAAAGATGGGTACTCGCCATAGTGTAAAAATCCCACTGACAAAGTGGTTTTATTGAGAAATTCACTGACAATGATAAAAAGTATAAAAGTCCAACAAGCTTGTAGGTATAAAAGGTCCAAAGTATAAAACGCAGCAAACAAGTCAGAAGCGCCCGACGCGTTTCGTGTAAATGACTCTATCGACTCTATCGACCTGTTACACTTTATGGACACTTTGTCACTTTAATACCTTATTATTGTTTTTATTGATAACTAGTGTTGAGCGAACCCGGACTGTAACGTTCGGGTCCGTACCGAACTTTAGGGTGTCCGTGGCACGGACCCGGACCCGGACATTTCAAAAATCGTTCGGGTTCGGTCCGGGGTTCTGCTATTTTACTCCACGTGTTGAGAAGCTGCAGGGCAGCCAATCAACAAGCGTTTCACTGGTTTGCCCTTAGAAGCCATCACAGCCATGCCTACTAATGGCATGGCTGTGATTGGCCGGTGCATCATGTGACCCAGCCTCTTTATAAGCTGGAGTCACAGTGCTGCAGTCACATGCTCCTTGGGTTAGTATAGGGAAAGGTAGCTGACGGCGTGAGGGACAGATTTTAGCCATTTTAAGACCTGATCCTGCATCCTGAGATAGATTACTTTACTACTGCTGTCTGTGCTGTTGCTCTGAGGACAGATAGCAGAAATTAG
>BLSH010305029.1:143266-163132 GCA_018402905.1 Glandirana rugosa | reverse complement strand
GCCCGCGCGCGCGCTTGTTAAAACCTTCCGGGGCTGAAGTGGTTAAATTATTACAAATGTAATGCATCCATTTATTTTCTCTGAATTGACACATATGTCCATCAATAAATCGAATATCCATCAATCCATCAATCTAATATCCATCTATATATAAATAGTTATTTTCCTCATGTTTTAGGTTTGTGAGTGACTCATAAGCTGATAGCAGACTGACATTTTCAGCATCTCATAAGATTATTGGAAAATAATGTGTAACCCATTTTAATTCTCATGAGATATTCTTTAGTGAATTGAGCCCCCGGGGACACCCCTAAGAGAAGCAGCAGATTGAGGCTGTGATAATGGGCGGGACTTACCAGCGGGTTGTGCCAGTTGAAGCATTGCTTCTTGAAGTGCTCGAGGGCGGCGCGGTAACAGGAGCGATCATTAATATCCAGCCGATCGGTGAGAATCTCTTCTGTCATCTCATCAGAATCCGTCACCAAAGAAACGATCTTCTTCACCGATTCCTCAATCAATGATTTGGCCTGGAGGGAGGAGGAGGGATATAAAAGCCGGCTAGGATAAGATGATCGAATATAAAGACCAGATGTGGAAAATCAGAGATTAGAAGTTCCTCAGTCAGTGACCTCTCTTCTCTATTGATAAGCACCACAGCTTGGTCACAGAACCACCATCCTGATTGGACAATGATGGGGCACCACCCCATGGGTGACATCACCTTTCTGGCTCCGCAAGTGTCCAGTGTTGACAGCACGGTTCAATGCCGTACAACCTGCCTGTCACAAGCAGAAGAATGCATGAAGCCAATATGAAGACAGATTAAGGTATTCATACTAACTATATTTACCCACTTCATGTCCTTATGAAGGTTTAGCAATTTTCCAGACTTGAAGTGGTTAACTCCCGTTCCTATCTGCAACCATGAGCTTGGTATAATCATTTTTTGACAGCCGGCCAATCACTTTTACAGTAGCACATTCCATGCCTGGCTAGCTGCATCGGAGGGCAGGGGAGACAATGGGGTCTTATACACAGTGGCGGCCTGTCCATAAGGGGCGCCACCCTCCAAAATCCATGCGCCCGGCCCCTAATCTACATGCAGGGAGCCAGACGCATGGATTTCAATGGGGGTTTTGATTAGAGTAGAGCCTGAGACTAATTGGCTAAAAAAAAAAAAAAAAAAAAAAAAAAAAAAAGTGTGGGTTTGGGGGGCAGAGCACTGCGCCTGAGCCCACCCAGTTGTGCTGGGAGGAGAAGTAGGAAGCCATTAGCAAATCAGGAAGCAGGTCCTGGAGACATGATTGGCCAGAGAGTCTTAGGACTCCCGGCCAATCAAGTCTCAGGACCCACTTCGTTTGGCCAGAAGCAAAGGCTCCTGCTTTTCCCTTGGTGAGCTGGAGGGAGGAGCAACATTGGCCTCCTAAGGTAAGGCCAATGATCGCTGCCATCCATCTCCCAGGGGGGACTACTGATCACCGCCATCCATCTACCATGGGGGGCTACTAATCGGCACTGTCCATCTCCTGTGGGGTGGGGGCTACTGATCACCACTGTCCATCTTCCACTGGGGAGGGGCTACTGATCGCTGCCATCCATCTCCCATGTAGGGAGGAGGTGTTGGGGCACTGATCGCTGCCATCTGTCTCCCAAGGGGGTACTGATCAGCGCCATCCGTCTCCTGCTGGGGGGAGGTTGATGATCGCTGCCATCAGTCTCACGGGGGGGGGGGGGTGTTTGGGCACTGATCGCTGCCATCCGCCTCCCACAGGGGGAGAGGGGGTGTTACCCATTGCTGCTGCCATCTGTCTCCCATGGGGGCACTGATAGTCGCCGGCCGTCTCCTGCGGGGGGGGGGGGGGCGCGCTGATCACCACCATTTATCTCCCATCGGGGGGCATGTTTGTTCACCACCCCCCAAAAAAAAAAAAAAAAAATTGAGCCCCAGCTTATACACCCCTGATGCCTCCATAAAGAGTACCTGTTGCCTGTCAATGCCAATACATAGGGAACTGGTTTGCTCCTTTGTGATGGCAATAAAGTTATATGAAGGAAAAAAAAAAAAATTATGGGTATTATAGTGTGTGTGTGTGTACTAAAATTAATTTTAACATCTTTGTTCCTGTGTGTTTGAGAAATGGCTGCACAAATATCCTGCAACATAAAAAAATTGCAACACCCACCACTTTTATTCCCTAGGGTCTCAGATTTCAGAAAATATGTTTGGAGGTAATTTTCTAGCAGAAAACGCTGATTTAAAAATATAGGAGTTTTTTTTTCAATTGATACACAACAGGATTCATTTCTGCAGTTTAGCTATAAAATTGAGATTAAAACCTTATTTTTAATATATTTGCATCAGCGGTCAGCTCCTCTCACCTCCTGTAGGGTCTTTATCCTGCTCAGTATATCCAGGACCTCGGTAGGATCGTTGGTAGCAAGGAGCTTGCTCTTGAGGATGGCCATGGGCACCTCTGGGCTGGGGGTCATGTCCAGGTTGTGTATGGGCTCCAGGGTCATGCGAGAGGTCACTTTCTTTCCGCTACCCTGGAACTGGCTCACCTTCATCTTAGAAATCGTCTGATAAGGAAAAAGCAATAAGATACAGAATATCAATAACTAAGCCTCATTTATAGGCTTAAGTTGACCAAGACCATACAGCAGTTTAACAGGACAGATGCCACTCAGAACAGTGCCTTGCCATTTTCAACCAAAGAAGTTGAGTGCAGTGCTCAGCGTCATATCCAGAGGTGGTCTTTGGGAAATCGACGTATGAGTGCTGCCAGCATCGCTGCAGAGGTTGAAGGGGTGGGGGAGGGGTCAGCCTGTCAGTGCTCAGACCATACGCCGCACACTGCATCAAATTGGTCTGCGTGGCGGTCGTCCCAGAAGGAAGCCTCTTCTAAAGATGATGCACAAGAAAGCCCACAAAAGTCTACTTGTCTTCAGCAAACTAAGGACATGGATTACTGGACAGGACTGACAGTGTGCGCATCTATAGAGCTCCACCCAACAATGAATGTCTCCATCACTCACCCGATTCCCGTACTGCATCACATGACTGCTATTGGTGCGTTGCTTGACCAATAAATACTGTTTGTGCAATGTCTCCTGCAAGAGATTCTCCTAGAATACAAATATTATATATTACGTGAAGTCATAGAACAGAAAAACACATATACATACATATACAGAAAACAATGTGTAGCCATGTGCTCCCCTGAGAGTGGCTGGTAGTAGTGGTTCACCTTATAGCTGCCCTCAAATCACATATTTCACACATCCGGAGACACTGACCAGGCCGGCTCTTGTTTTTGTGGTTTTATTTAGGGGAAATAACTTGGATGGGGATAAGGGATGACTGTGGGATGCCCAAAGAATTATATTCCATAAAGTCCATATACTGTCCTGAGTCTGCAGAGGGATGGTCTGCAGGGAAGTGTGCATACAATTACTCCTCACAACTCTCCAGCACTCAACTTGCTGACCGTTTCTCCTACAGTTCTCTCTCCAGCGCTGAACATAGTAAATCTTCACTCCATTACTTCTCTCCAGCATTGCACTTAGGAAATTTTATCAAGCTTCTCCATTCAAGCTGGAAACTTTCCTTTCTATTTACCGTGGCTAGCACATGGTGAGGCCTACCCTCAGCAGAACCTCTGGAACACCCATTACAGGCCAGGGATCACGGGCCCCTGAATATGTTGCAAAAAGCACTTGAGTGCTAGCCGGGCCTTTGATGGACTACAACTCCCAGCCCATCCCTCTTCCAGGTCCCACCAACCCGCTTTACCTCAGTGACTCTCCTTTCCCTGAATGGACTCCCAAGGCTCCCACAGACTGTCTGCTATTCCTCTCCCAGCCTGCTCCAGCACTTTCACTCAACAAACCGGTGCAAGTCTCTCACTGTGTAGCACCTTCACTGTTCTCCTGTTCCTTGTGCGACTTCAGGAATCACCACCTTCCTGGCTGCACCCAAAACCTCCAGGCCCCAAGGGTCTCCCTCCCCAGACTGGGGCAACCTCCTGGGTAGGGGCCTCCACAGCACCTCTGCTACATCGCCAGACTTCCACACGACACTTCTCTTAGATTGGGCTGACTCAGTATTTAAGGAGGCCTACCCCCTGTTAATCCCGCTTTGGGATTGGTCAGGGCTCCCTAGAATACTCCAGATAGCTCCACCCATCTCCCAGCTCTCTCACTAGAAACCTTCCCCAGGTTTCTAGAAAGGTCTTGGAAATTTCCCCCCAGGCTGCCTACCTTATCTTTAAACGGCCACTGCCTGTCTGTTACTTTTTTTTTCCCCATGGGCAGAATGTGTGGCCGTGAGATGTGCAGGGAAGGAGGCAGGTAGAGGCAGACAGCTGGGAGAGAGAAGACTCAAGCCTGATATACAGTTTAATGGGGAGGAGAGAGGAGAGGAGCAGCTCTATGGTGCCCAGCATCTCGGTTTACACCTCTAGCCAGCAGCAGTGTACACTTGCAAAGTGACTTTACTGTGGAGGGGAGAAGAGCGTCTGACCCGGACAGGCATCGACTGTGCATAGCGAGATCCTTGGCACTATAGTAGGCATCAAAGAGCTGCTTATCAGCAATGCAGAGGGGATATGGTGTTGTGTGTGTGTGTGTGTGTGTGTGTTGCAGAGATGTGCAGCAGAGCATACAATACATGTGCTGGGGGTACAGAGGTGTACATGGGGGTGCTGAAGTGGGCTGGGGTGTAGAGGTACAAATGTTTGCTGGGGTTATGGAGGTGTACTTGGACACATACAGAGGTTTGTGGGGGAGGGGGGGGGTTGGAAGTGTGCTGGGGGCTGTGAAGGTGTACAAGGGGGTGCAAAGATGGGCAAGAGGGTACAGGGGTGTACAAATGCATGCTGGGGGTACAGAGGTGTGCTTGGGGGTATAGGGTGTTTTGGAGGTAGAGAAACATGCTGGGGGGGAATACAGAAGTGTGCTGATGGGTATGGAGGCTTGCTGTGCTATTTGTGGAGCACTGCACTGCATCAGTGGTGGAGCACTGCACTGCATCATTACTTTCACTTATTGGCACTTTATGCATTTGTTGAAATAAGGATACTTACTATCACCATTTATTTATCTATACATTATGCATTTGTATATAATTTTAGATTTAAAAAAAAATGTTTAATTTTTTACTTCTTGAGACTTATTATTTTTCACATATTTTACACTTGTATATTGTTGGCAGGGTTTTGAGTCCTCTTATTTGACACACTAGCACCTTATGAAATAAGAAAGGTGTATGTGCAGATTGGCCTGCGAATATCCTCCTTATTTAAGATGAAGACTCAATAGGAATTTATATATTTATTCATTACCACTTATTCATCCAGATATCAGTTTTTTCGCACATTCCTTCCTTTATGTGAAACTGAGCAAGTTATACATTTATATTAACCTTGTTTATAAGAAGGCACATTAAAACCAACAGTAACGTCCTGAAAAGAGTGGCGCCAGATCCACCATAAAAAAGATACCATTTTTAACCGCACCTAGGTAAAGTTACGGTGAGGGCTGCAGCTCTAAGATTAAATCTGTTACCCGTCTGCGTGGAACATATACATTTATTTAAGCAGAGCAGAGAGGCAGCTTGGAAGTTATCATTCCACCCCCCAAAGAGGCCATGCACGGTGCAAGGACTTGCTGAGGTGAGAGACTCAGACCCTGACACCACCAGCTGACCCCCACATCCAATGGGCACTGATTGGCACTGTCTGCACTGGTGAGGCTGCATTTATGGGCACTAATCAGGCTGTATTGATGGGCACTGCTCAGGCTGCACTGCCTGACACTGATCAGGCTGTGTTAATGGCCTCTGACAAAGCTGCGCTGATGGGCATTGGAGTGTGCTGCAAGGCACACAGTCTTTCCCCGCAACAGGAACAGTCTCAGGTATACTTTACAAATGACTGGTCCAATTCCGTCAAACAGTAAAGCACTTGTAATGCCTAGGTTTAGCAGAACGCTGGACATATTTGTAATCCAGTGGGAATGTCCAGCCGTAGCATGGCGCAAGACATATTTGTAATCCATGGGCGCGTTCACCCGCCGTGGTTGCCACGGACAACGACACATGGTACCAAGTCACTGAATTGCAGGATTAATATTTTATAAGTGTCCATCCCCAGCTCTGTTTTGGGGAGGCCGAGAAGCAGGCAGCGGTACTGTTGGCGGCTCCTGCTGATTATTATGGATGATGGCACACTTATTTAGCACAGTTCATGAGCAGAGCACACAGTCCTTATGCCAATTATATCCACATCTACAATAAAACAGCTCACACATTCCCTTGGCTCGGTTCTCATGTGGTTGCTATGGGTAACGGCTGGCAGCCTTGTAGGTAATCCCGGACGAGCCCCCAAATGTAGCCATGTGCTCCTTTGAGAGTGGCTGGTAGTAGTGGTTCACCTTATAGCTGCCCTCAATCACATCATATTTCAAACATCTGTAGACACTGACCAGGCTGGCTCTTGTTTTTGTGGTTTTATTTAGGGGAAATAACTTGGGATGGAGATAAGGGATGACTGTGGGATGCCCAAAGAATTAGATTACATTAAGTCCATATATACTCCTGTATATGCGCACCTTCTCTGCAGACCGTTCCTCTGCAGACTGTTACTCCTCGCAACTCTCCAGCACTCAACTTGCTGACCGTTTCTCCTACTGTTATCTCTCCAGCACTGAACTTAGTAAATCTTCACTCCATTACTTCTCTCCAGCACTGCACTTAGAAATTCATCAAGCTTCTCCATTCCTTTCTATTCACCGTATAACAGCGAGCCTTCTGAGAGAATTTGCCAATCAAAGCAAGCAGGGGGTGTGGTTACATGTGCAGGGGGCGTGGTTACATTCACTAGGTACAGCTGCTGTTGTGACCGCAAGGCTATTTCTGGGAGCATGGTTACTGTAGGCGTGTGGGGGGGTGTGGTTACATTTACTAAGCACAGTCTAGGAGCCACACTGTTAAACTGCTGAGCGGAGCTGGGGGAGGTTTGTCAGCCAAGCTGACGATGATCCGATATGCATGGCGTCTTGTAGCTTCAATTGATAAACAATTAGAAATGCAAGCAGTTTTTCTGTTACATTCTATATACATTGGGTAGCCATGAGCTCCCTTGGGAGTAGCTTTAGTTGTAGTTCACCTCCTAGCTGCCCTCAATTCCACCATATATCACACATCCGGAGACACTGACCAGGCCGGTTCTTGTTTTGTTGTTTTATTTAGGGGAAACAACTTGAATGGGGAAAAGGGGTGACTGTGGGATGCCACAGAAATTGTACACAACCTCCATATACAGTCCTGTATATGCACACTTGCCCTACAGACGGTCCTTCTGCAGACTGTTACTCCTCACAACTCGCCATCACAGAAATTTATGAAGCTTCTCTACTTCTTTCCCTTCGCCGCGGCGTGCACATGGTGGGGCCTACACTGCGTCAGCAGGGCCTCAGGACCACCCATTACTGGCCGGGGATCATGGGCCCCTGAATATGTAGCTTAGTACGTTGGTGCTAGCTGGGCCTACAACTCCCAGCCCATCCGACCAGCTTTCCCCTCAGTGACTCTCCTTCCCCTGACTGGCTCCCAAGGCTTCCACAGACTGTCCAATATTCCTCTCCCAGACTGCTCCAGCACTTCTCTTTCAGATCCCAGGGTTTGTCACTCACCGACTCCAGTGGATACTTTAAAGTCTCTCAGTAGCACCTCTGCTGCTCTCCGTTCCCTTGTACGACTCCAGGAATCACCTCCACTCCTGGCTGCACCCGGTCCTCCAGGCCTCAAGGTCACCCTCCCGGGTAGAAGCCTCCACAGCACCTCCTGCTACATCTTCAAAATTCCACTCCCGACTATTCCCCCAGGTTGGGTTGACTCCATATTTAAGGAGGCTTGACCCCTGCCAATCCTGACAGGGGATTGGTCAGGGCTCCTTAGAACACTCCAGATGGCTCCACCTCCCTCCCATCTGACCAGAAACCTACCTCCAGTTTCTAGAAAGAAGTGGGGAGGTTCTGGTGACCTCGTCTGTTGAATCAACCCGATTCTCCCTGAGCCTCTCCTCCAAGCCCAGAGCAAAACATTTAGGTCTGCACTTTACAGTGAGGCCTGAATAAATTTAGCCTCTCCTAACGAAAAACGCACCATAGCTCCCAACTTTCCCTGATTTCGTGCAATGTCCCTCATTTTGCTCTGATCAACATAGTTGTATATAAAATGCACTTTTTATCTTTCAAAAAGTGTTTCCCACTGCTAAACCCCTTCATTTGATTTCTAAATTGCTGCATTTGTAAATTTGAAAAGCAAATATAAAAAAGGAATAGTATTGGGAAAAAAAAGCCCTTGTGGATGTAATTAACCTTTTTTTGGTTAATTCTCATTTAAGGGGGTGTGTCCCATGCCTACAAACATTTGCTAGTAGGTGTCCCTCATTCCCATCTCAAAATGTTAGGAGGTATGCCTATCACTATGGGGGCACTACAATTGTATCATTTATTCTGAATTTATGATCTATAACCGATGGTGTCTAGAAACACAAGAGCGGATTGGCTGCTGTTGGACAGCTCATACAGTTCTTATTGCAAATACTTGGTGAGCTGGCGGTGTAAATTGAGGAATTTTAATGCCTGTACAGAAAAAAAAAAAAAAAAAACAAAAAAAAAAAAAAAAAAAAAAGCTCACCACGTCTGAGTCTTCCATCCAGCTGACGCTGTAACAATCACCAAGAAACGTGTCTAGCTTTTCATCACGATAACAGGCATGGGAGGACTCATGAGGGTTGGCGGCTGTGGTGGCGTAAACTACAAAATATAATATGGATCATTCCCTATTCTATATTCACATCTCCATATTACACGATACCTGTACTGGGGAAGGAATTTCAGGCATGCAGTAGGTCACAGTCCGTTATACTGTATGAAGATTTCCATGTGCTACATGTTTGTTACACAAAACCGGTGGCGGCTGGCATTTTTATTTTTTTTTTGGGCAAACAATCCACCCGCTGACACCCCACCAACCCACCCCCCCGGTCAGTTCATGGACGGCACAGAAGCCTCCCCAGTTGGCCAGCCAGGTCACGGGCGGAAAACCCCACCCCCGTAGGTCAGTCAGGGTCCCACACTTACCCCATCTTGCAGGCAGCGCTCCAGGCGGCTTCTCTCCAGGCTGCAGCTGTCTTGGTTCCCCAGAGTCTCCTCCCTCCTCCTCCTGGCAGCCAATAAGATTGGTTTGCCTTTTGTCCAATCGGGTGACGGGTCTCATGACCCGCTTCCTGATTAGCCAGGAGGAGAATCCGCATTACAATAACGAATATTAATTCGCTAGTGTCATACAACTGGTTGGGCTCGGAGCTCAGTGCTCTGCTCCCCGAGCCCACCAGTTTTTAAACCTATTAGAGCCTCAAGCTCCAATCACTGCTACAAAAAAACATTGGAATCCATGCGTCCAGCACCCTGCATGTAGATCAGTAGGCCGGATGCATGGATGGGGGGGGGTGCGCGCCCTAATGGATGAGCCGCCACTGCACACAACAGAAGTGTTGTTAGGCAAAGCTTGCAATATATTTTAATCATTTTATAATAAATGAATACATTTTAGCAGTTTAGTCTATGTAATGCATTATTAGGAAACGCATTCCTGTAGACTTGTAAGGGATGAGAAAAATCAAGGGCCTAAATCCTAAAGTAGAAAAGCCCATTCCCTGCCAGCATACTGTAGAGATTGACGCTTACTGTCTGTGTGGAATCAGCGGTCTCTCTGTAGAGGTCCGACACACGCATCCTTGCTGAGTCATAGCCAGAGCTCTCCAATCAGCACAGGGCATAATCTTTGCCAGCTTTAGAATTGCTGACTGCCATGGTAATCCTATATTTTCCTGTAAAGGAGTTTACTGTTCTGCAAGTAAGAATCCGTAATACCGTTTGTGATCTATGATTGAATTTGCTCTTATGGAGAAAACAGACAAATCCCGGCACTTACCATTGAGGTTGTTAGGTAGGTGATCCATCATGGAGCCGGACTCACAAGCCTCGATGTAGAAAACCATCTGTAAGAAAGAAAAAAAAAAAAAAAAAAAGAAGGATTTTAGTATAACTTACCGTAAAATCCTTTTCTCTGAGTTCACTGACAGACGCAGCCTTCTTATGACACATGGGGGTTATGCTCATCCTACTAGGAGTAGCCTAGGCAAAAAAAAACAAAAGCATAGGTTGGCCCCTCCCAGGGGGCCATCCTCACCTTAGCATATAATCCCCCTGCTCTGTACAGCACATCAGTTCGTAACAAGCCGTACAAACTCAACACAGAGGGGTGGGTGCTGCGTCTGTCAGTTAACTCAGAGAAAAGGATTTTACGGTAAGTTATACCAAAATCCCCTTTTCTCTTGCGTTCACTGACAGACGCAGCCTTCTTATGACACATGGGGACGTCCCAAAGCTGTGCCAATCAAGAGGGGTGGGCAAACCATAACAACTGAACCCAACAGAAAAAAAAACGCCCTCAGGCGGCGCTAACCGCACCTACACTGCCGCTTGTAATACTTTGCGGCCAAAGGCAGCCTCCGAGGATGCTGAAACATCAATCTTATAAAACTTAGTAAAAGTGTGCACTGAGGCCCAAGTAGCTGCCTTGCACACCTGAGACCGAGGCCTGGTGTCTAAATGCCCAGGAAGTACTAACTGCCCTG
This sequence comes from Glandirana rugosa, assembly GCA_018402905.1. Taxonomy (NCBI): domain Eukaryota; kingdom Metazoa; phylum Chordata; class Amphibia; order Anura; family Ranidae; genus Glandirana; species Glandirana rugosa. The sequence continues at coordinate 152,426 of BLSH010305029.1, read as the reverse complement.
GTGGAATGAGCCATGAGTCTTCCATATCCAACGAGAAACGGTAGCTGACGAGGCCGCCAAGCCTTTACGCGACCCTTCTGTCAGCACAAATAAAGAATCAGACTTCCGAAAGGAAGCTGTAGAACTCAAATGCACCTGCAAAGCCCTCACCACATCCAAAGAATGCAGTTCAACTTCTTTGGGATGCGACGGGTGCGGGCACAATGAGGGAAGAACAATATCCTCATTTAAATGAAAGGAAGAAACCACCTTCGGACGAAACGAAGGGGGAAGGTCGCAAAACCGCCTTGTCCTTATGAAGGACCAAGTAAGGCGACTTGCAGGATAATGCTGCCAACTCAGACACCCGCCTGGCGCATGTGATAGCCACCAGAAAGGCCACTTTCTGCGACAACAGTCGTAAGGGAATGTCCCTAATTATTTCATATGGCAGTTTCTGCAGCACAGAAAGCACCAGATTCAAATCCCAGGGAGCCAGAGGCGACCGTATCCGAGGAGCCACATGACGTACCCCCTGTACAAATGTACGGATCAATGAATGAGACGCCAAAGGCCGTTGAAAAAGAACCGCCAGGGCCGAAATCTGCCCCTTAAGTGTACTTAACGCCAGGTTCTTGTCTAGTCCTTGCTGCAAAAATAACAGTACTCTGGACACGATATAAGAGCGGGGGTTCCAACCCCCTGCCTCGCACCAGGTAATATAGGTCTTCCAGGTCCTATGATAAATCTTACGAGAGGTACTTTTACGTGCTTCAATCATAGTAGGGATTACGGAATCAGAGACACCCCTATCCCTCAACACCTGGGACTCAATAGCCAAGCCGTCAAAGCCAGCGAGGGTAAAGCAGGGTGCAAGATAGGCCCCTGAGACAGTAGGTCTTCGCGAAGTGGAAGACGCCACGGAACATCCGCCACCATCTGTACTACGTCGGCATACCAAGGATGCCGAGGCCAATCCGGAGCTACCAGGATTGTCGGGATTCCCTCTGCTTCTATCCTGCTTTAGAGGAGGAAAGATGTACAGTAGCCGATACCGACCCCAGGGCGCTACCAGTGTGTCCGAGGCAACCGCCAACGAATCTTTTGTTCTGCACACAAAGGTCTGTACCTTGTGATTGTACCTGTAGGCCATGAGGTCCACCTCTGGTGTGCCCCATTTGAGGCAAATCTGGCGGAACGCTTCTTGATCCAGAGTCCGGCGGCTGAGAAAGTCCGCCTGCCAATTTTCCACGCCTGGGATGTAGATTGCAGAGAGAGCTGGCACGTGAAGTTCTGCCCACCGAAGGAAAAGAGCCGGCACCACGGCTGCTGCTGTGCTTCGTTCCGCCCTGATGGTTCACATATGCCACAGCTGTGGCATTGTCCGACTGAACCCGGACAGGGAGGCCTCGCAGCCTTTGACCAACGGGACAGACAAAGCCTGATCGCTCTCAGTTCCAGTACATTTATTGGAAGACAAGCTTCCCGCACTGACCAACGACCCTGGGCAGAGAACTGACCCAGGACTCCTCCCCAGCCCGATAGGCTGGCATCTGTTACTATCGACCAATTGGGGGGGGGGGCTGGGGGGGAACATTTCCCCAACTTTGGGGCCGGAGCCCGAATCCACCAAATCAAGGATCCTCGGGACTGATGATCCAACCTGATCAGTCTGTCTAGAGATAGGGGAGATTTGTCCCATTGCGACAGAATCGCCTTCTGCAGGAGCCGAGTGTGACTCTGGGCGTAAGGTATCGCTTCGAAAGTTGACACCATGAGCCCCAACACTCCCATACAGAACCGTAAGGAGAACCACTGGCGTGATAACAGGGTTCGCACTGCTGCTTGAAGTGTCAGGAGCTTGTTTGGTGGTAAAAACACCCTTGCCTGCACCGTGTCCAGAATCAGACCCAGGTACTCCAGCCGGTAAGATGGAGTCAATGATGACTTCTGCAGGTTGATTAGCCAACCAAACTCCTTTAACGTGGACACCGTAATTGTCACATTCTCCTCCAGAGCCGCAGCAGACTCTGCTCTCAGGAATAAATCGTCGAGGTACGCTACAACCGCGATACCTCGGTCTCAGCAGCGCCAGCATCGGGGCCACCACCTTGGTGAACACTCGGGGAGATGAAGCCAGCCCGAAGGGGAGTGCCACAAACTGGTAATGCAGGTCCCCCACTGTGAAGCGTAGAAAACGCTGGTGACTGACAAACCGGAACATGGAGATACGCATCCCTGATATCCAAGGACGCCAAGAATTCCCCTTGGTGCAGAATGGCCACGACCGAGCGGATGGACTCCATCCTGAAACTTTTCGTCTCTACGAAGCGGTTTAGCGCCTTCAGGTCCAGAACTGGCCTGACACCACCCTTTTTGGGCACCACAAAAAGGTTTGAGTAAAACCCGTGAAATGTTTCCACTATGGGTACCGGTACAATCACACCCTGTTCGGCAAGTGCCCGAATGACGCCTACCGACGCTCCTGAGGGAGCCTCAAGTTTGAGGGGGAAGAACCTTTCTGGGGGCAGAGAGTTGAATTCTATCCTGTACCCGGAGGACACCACCTCCAGCACCCACCGATCGGTGATGCGGGCAGTCCATCTGTCTGCGAACCCAAACAACCGGCCCCCCATCCGTGAGTCGGGTGGGGGCAACCCATCATGCAGAGGTATATTTATCCTTCGCTTTTTCAGACTTCTGCTGCCAGGGCCTTTTACTGTGCCCCGCAGAAGCCTGCCCGGCCTTGAAGCCCTTACCCGCTGAGCCGGGTGCCCGAAAAAACTTCTGACCTGAAGAAACAGGGCCCTGCCTATGGCGAAAATCCTGCCACTTTGGCTCTGGAAGGAAAGTACTCTTCCCTCCCGTGAAATCCTTAATGATTTCATCCAACTGTGGGCCAAACAGACGCCCTCCCTGAAAGGGAAGATCTGCAAGAGCTTTCTTTGAAGCCTGGTCGCCTGACCAAGAGCGGAGCCACAGCACCCGCCTGATAATTGCAAAAACAGACATTTTTTGACAATATGGGAAGAAGGTCCAAAGCAGCATGGCATATGTAGCGGAGACTCTTCCAAATGTTGTGCCCGCTGTACTTCAGCCTGTGCACCTTCACCAGATAAACCAGTGTGCTCACGAAGAGACTGCCGCCATCGCAGTCGCTAGCGCCGGCCGCATGGCTGCCCCAGCCAACAAGAATAGTGCTTTAGACATTGCCTCTGTGCGGCGATCAGCCGCCTCCCTAAAAGACGGAGACCCCTCCAAGGGAATGGTCGTTGCTTTACTCACACGAGCCACTGGGGGGGTCCACCACTGGGGAAGCCCATCTCTTAGTAAAGCTATCCTCAAAGGGGTAGCGAACAGCAAAGCTTTTAGGAAAAGCAAAGGAATTTGGTGGCCTCAGCCATTCCTTGAACACCGCCTGTTCAAACACCTGATCATAAGGGTAAGCCCTAGGGGGTTTAAGCGGTCCACAAATATATGTGGACTCATGCGACCCTCCTGCTTGGTCAAGCCCAATGGAGTCACGGATATCAGTGATCAGCGCTTCCACTATCGCTTTATCATGCGAAAAAGGAGCCTCCTGATCACCTTCGCCTTCTGAGGCCAGTTCACTCTCTGAAAGGTCCACAGGTGTGACCATTGAGGTGCCCTCTAGATCTGAATCCTCCCCTGAGGAAAGAGGGGGGGTGGGCGTTTCTTGGGGCCCCTCGTAACGGGGTCCCCTGCCCGGGGAAAGAACTCCCTAAACACTGCCCTCAGCTGTTCCAAGGACACTAATGTTCCTGGGGTGGATTGTTGATCCGCAGGTACTCCTGCCATAGTATTGCCAGCCTCTGACATCCCAGCCTTCAGGCACCCCCACTGTGTGATCACCACCTCTACCCCACCAATCAGCCAGGGAGACCCGGGAGGATTGCACCACCGCTACCAGCACCCAGGGAGAGCCAGCTATACTTGCTGTTTGGATGCCTCAGCACTACGTTCGGAAGAGCAATGCCCAACAATCTACTGCACTCCGGGAGCTTGCCACTGCGCGTCAGCCACATTGTCCAAACGAAAACCAGAAGCCTCACTTCCGTTTTTAGACACTTCCTGTAACAGGTCTGAACTTCTCCAAAACGACCACTGGGGGCCACCAGAGAGCGGGCTGGAAACCACATGGTTATCAAACAATGGACGCTGCCATTAACACACGCACAGTCGGCCACTTACGAGAGGTGATCCACTCAATGGCGGCGACCCGCCTAACGGTCAGTGCAAGTACGGTGATCCACACCGAATGGCGGCGAACCGCTTGATGCAGAGCTCCGAACGGTCAGTGCAAGGTGAGGTACTGCGGGGGGGCTGAGATGGGAGCTCAAAGGGGTACCACCCAGTATGTCCCTCCAATGGACCCCCACCGGCCGGCTACCACAGAAGCTGCCCAGGTGCCCACTCTCCGCGCCCCTAGGGTGGAAGAGGGGTCCACTCACCAATCCGACGGGCGCAGTGGGTAGCCACCCAGAGCAGACTTGCCTCCCCAGAAAGAGGCATGCTGCTGGCCAGGCCACTGGACAGGCGAACCAGTCACTGGGCTCTAGTGGGCTTTAGCCACTGGCCGCCCGCACGGAACGGGCGCTATGCGGTGGGCCCCCCTAAGGGTAGCTCGCATAGTGTCGGCCGGACTGGGGAAAGTTTTGGATTCCAGATATCCTATATACCACCAGCCAGCTTCTTGATAGCAGTCTTCATCAGAAAAAAATCTTCAGGAGACCGCAGATCCCATAGGGAACTAGGTCTACTCCTTGCACTAGGCAATTTAAAACTAAAAAAAAAAAAAAAAACCCTGATGTGCTATGCAGAGCAGGGGGATTATATGCTAAGGTGAGGACGGCCCCCTGGGAGGGGCCAACCTAGGCTTTTGTTTATTTTGCCTAGTCTACTCCTAGTAATGAGCATAACCCCCATGTGTCATAAGAAGGCTGCGTCTTTCAGTGAACGGAAGAGTAATATCTCCATGTCACTCCAGCAGGTTCTGCTACAGAAGACTCAGCACACCGATACATTGGGGGAGATTTACTAAACCCGGAGAGTTCAAAGTCTGGTGCAGCTCTGCATAGCAACCAATCAGCTTCCAGGTTTTCCTGTCAAATCTTAACGGAAGAAGCTGCAGTTAGAAGCCGATTGGCTACCATAGGTGTGCGCAGCATATTGCATTAGGGTATGCACCCCAAAGCTCAAAACACACGCGTGCATGTATGTATATATGGGTGGGGTAGCCATTGAGACCCCTGCGACCCCCTGAAGCTCCACCAGTGAGCGAATAGGGTGTGCCCAGGCACATCGAGCACACCCTGTACTCATGCCTATCTTGGCTACCATGCACAGCTGCACCTAACTCTGTACTCTCTAGTTTTAGTAAATCTCCCCCATTGCATATTAAACATGTGCACTGTCTGCAAATGTTTTTTTGGGCTTTTTTTTTTTTTTTTTTTTAATTTTTTGGTTCTTTTGTTATGATCACAATTTGTAAAAAGAAGAAAGAAAATCCGAAAATTTGAAACAATAATAACTAAGAAATTATAGGTATTGGACTTTCCTTTCAAATTTGGCTGTTGGTGAACGTAACGAGTACAAATTTATCCGAAGTTATAAATTATCTAAAACAACAAATGCTGCATCTAAACAAATTGGAACAGAACCAATTAATAAAACATATTTATTATTAACCACTTAAGGGCCGAGCCTCTTTTTGAGATTCAGTGTTAAGTTAAAATCAGGTGTTTTTGCTATAAAATTACTTAGAACCCCTAAAACATATTTTTTTCTAATACCCTATAGAATAAAATGGCAGTTGATGCAAAACTTTATATCACACCGTATTTGCATAGCGGTCTTACAAGCGTGATTTTTTTGGAAAAAAAAAAAATTCACTTTTTGAGTTAAAAAAATAAGACAACAGCAAAGTTAGCCCAATTTTTTCCATATTGTGAAAGATGATGTTGCATCAAGTAAATTTTTACCCAACATGTCACGCTTCAAAATTGCGCCCACTCGTGGAATGGTGACAAACTTTGGCACTTAAAAATCTCCATCGGCGACATTTAAACATTTCTACAGGTTAGCAGTTTTGAGGTACAGAGGAGGTCTGGTGCTAGAATGATTTCTCTCACTCTATCGCGGCAATAATTCACATGTGTGGTTTGAACACAGTTTCCATATATGGACGGCGTGACTCACGCATGCGTTCGCTTCTGCGCGAGCTCGGCGGGACAGGACGCTTTAATTTTCTTTCTGGTTTTACTTTTACTTTTTATACTGTCAAAAAAAAAAAAAAAATTATGACACTTGAAGTAAACCTTGCATCGCATATTAGCCCATTATGTGGCACTTACCTGCATTGGAAGCCTGCAATGTCCGCGCTCCAGGCCGCATCCATCTTCTGCCCCTCTTCCTTCCGAGGCCGCGAACTCCGGCTCTGTGACTGGCCGGAGTCATGTGAGGTCACTCCCGCACGTGGCATGATCTCAGTGAAGGAACGGCACAGAAGCCATTTCTTCACTGCTTATGTGCCCGATAACGTGGGCACATCACAGTACACTGTATATCTCCTAAACCATGCAGGTTTGGGAGATATGCAGGGAACCTACAGGTAATCCTTATAACCCTTGACAACCACAAAAAAAAAAAAAATCTCCTTTAAGATTTTTGGGCGGAAGTGACGTTTGACGTCGCTTCCGCCCTGCAATGCTATGAAGCCAAGTGGGGGCCCATCTTCCCCTCAGTCGGCATTCAGGCATTGAGGGAGAAGGTTCGGATAGTCTCCACTGCTACCGGCGGTTCCGGTAAGCAGCGGAGATGACCGGGGTATGGCAGGAGGGGCGATAAAAGTGATCTTGCGGCAAATTTGCCGCAGAGACCACTTTTATCCGAAAATGGGACTGCCCGCCATTTTCAAAAATACTGCCGTTATGGTGGCTCTCTGCTACCATAGCAATGGTATTCAGCGGCAAAGTACTGCCGTATAATGAGGGCGGGTGGTCTTGAAGTGGCCAAGTCGTCACATTCCATTCATTTAGATGCGGTATTCGTTATTTCAGAAAATTCGCAACTTTGGATAAATTCGTATTCGTTATGTTCACCTACACAAATTTGAAAGGAAATTCCAATACCTATAATTTAATAGTTAGTATTAGTCAAGTTATTTCCAATTTTTCGAATTTCTAATTTACAAAAATTTTTGCATTTTTGTATATTCAAATTTACGAATATTCATTAAACGGGTTTTCGGTTATTTGGATATTTCTGAATTAACGAATTTGTTGAAATTCGTTAAAAAATGAATTTGGAACGAAACGAATTGCACATCATAAAAACTGGCCACTTCCCATGGCAACCATCGGGCACTTACATTTTTGTACATCTTATTATCATACATCCACTGAATGGTCTCGTTTAGTTCCCCAACGTGGAGCTGCAATGGAGAACACAAATCAAAGGATCACTACAACCAAAGACACATTGTATGAATCATGTCAAAGGACGATTCCTAACAGACTGGAAATATTTTCTCAGACAAAGGGATTTCTAGCAGTGCATGTGGTGTCTGTTTTGGAAAATCCATTTGTTCCACAATATACATGTTAAAAAGTAGGGTTGCACCGATACCAGCATCAGTGCTCATGCAAATACTTTGATACCTGAAACCGATACTGTCAGCGGGATTGCCGCCCCCCCCAGCTGGAACGTAAAAAAAATAATAAAAAAGGAAATCAGTTCCTAAGTAGCAGGGCCGCCACATCCTTAACAGATGAACCATTCAGCTGTCAGTGGGGTTCCCCTGTTGACAGCTGAAGTGTAAAAGAGGGCCCGGCAATTGGGGTGGGGGAAAATAAATAAAATAAAACAGTCCGGAAATTTTTATCAACATTGCTCAGCCGCTGAAACAGATGAATAAACATTGTTTCTTTTTGTATTTTTCTGTTCATTCATCTACAGATCAAAAAGGATGACGGTTAAACTGACAGCTATGAGACTGCCATCAGGGGGATGCATACAACACCTGCACATCCCCGTGCCAGTAAAAACCCGGACCTATACGGGACATGAATTAAAATCCGCCATGTGAAAGAGGCCTAGGCTAAGAACAGGAGTGCCTAGGCACACCACATTCCAGGAAGCACTCTGCTATTTTTGGAATTCCAGAAAAAAAAAAAATAAGGAAGAAGAAGAAGTACATTGTCCAGGAGTCACATTGCTAGCTGTCCCCTAGAACACAGCAAATCTTCACTTTCTGAGCCAAGGTCCTCTTTATTGGTTGGACTGGACAATGATCTTCTATGGGAAGTAATATAAAAGGAAGACATGAAAGGGTTATGAGAAGCAGCAGCTGGGACTCATTTATGAAAAGCGGCCTCCTCTGTTTTCCTCTCAGCAGAAATAAAAGTGAATGGGATTTGGTGTGGGGAAACGGTATGAGCGGTGGTGGGGGGGTGCTTACATCTCCATTGGGAAAGGCCAGCAAACCCGGAGCTCCGTGATCAGCAAAGTAGATAAAGATATGGTCGTTCGGTCCACTGCAAGGGAATAGAAAACAAATGTGACTTACCCAAATAATGTAATGTCAGATATTCTAACTGAAAGCTGTGCAGAGTCCCTATTCAGAGCAGAGGTGTCACATTAGATTTGCTGGTTTAAATTTTTTTTTTTTACATGTCTTGCTGGCTTCTGGCCCAGGCCAAAATGAAGTCACACATCCCAGAAGTCTTCATAGGCTCCCCCCCCCCCTTTCAACTGCTCAGCTAAGCACGCCCTCCATTTCTTGCATCCCTGAGCTAAGGGCAGGTGGATTTCAGGAAGTAAACGCTACATGAATCTGCCCTTACTCAAGATGGCCAACACTAGAGATGCTAGGGAGGGTGTTAGTTTTTCAAAGTGATTTCTCAGCAAAATAAAGCATGGAGACATGGATGGACAGGGGAAATTTTCTTTAACTACTAAAAATGAATAAAGTTTTCAGCTTGTGGTGCTCATTTCTATTTTAAAGAGGATTTCCAAATATGGACTAGCTTGCACCAACAGCTGCCCGTCCATTGAGGCACATGCCCCCAATCGGAATCCATGCATCCTACGTCCTGCATGGGGGCCGGAGTTGCTGCACCCGATTAGAGCCAGAGGCTCGAATAGGCAAAAAAAAAAAAAA
>BLSH010305029.1:88443-99897 GCA_018402905.1 Glandirana rugosa | reverse complement strand
CCCCCCAGGTTAACTCTTTCACTGCCAATGACATTTATACAGTAATCAGTGGATATTTAAATTTCTGATCACTGTATAAATGTCATTGGTCCCAAAAAAGTGTCAAAAATGTCCGACATGTCCGCCGCAATATCGCAATCCCGATAAAAATCGTATATCGCCACCATTACTAGTAAAAAATAAAATAAAAACCCCAGAAATTAATTCTCATCATTCGTAAACGCGGCAACTTTTGCGCAAACCAACCAATAAACTCCGATTTTTTTTTTACCAAAAATATGAGGAAGAATATAAATCGACCAAAACTGATGAAAAAAAAATGTTTTTTTTAATTTTTTTTTTTTTTGATTTGTATTTTAGCAAAAAGTAAGAAAATTGTTTGTTTTTGTTTTTTTGCAAAATTGTTGCTCTTTTTTTGTTTATAGCGGTGATCAGAAATGACGCAGAGGTGAAAAAATACCACCAAAAGAAAGCTCTGTTTGTGGGAAAAAAAGGACGCAAATTTAGTTGGGTACAATGCCGCACGACAGCGCAATTGTCAGTTAAAGCGAGGCAGTGCCGCATCGCAAAAAGCGCTCTGGTCCTACAGTGTGAAATCCTTCCAGGGCTGAAGTGGTTAAAATACACAATATACAATGCAATGTTCACCTTCACCAAAAAACTGCCTATGCAGGTAAGGTGCCTGTAGAGAAAAACAAGCTGTGCGGTTCTCATTCGGCTTTGTCCCTCGAGGGAACCGCGTGCGGTGAGCGGCAGTTTTTTTGCTGTTTTTTTTTAAATAAAGGACTTATCAAAAAAACTGCTGTGTTTTTATGTATTTTTGTCACTTTTTTTTTGTGAATGGGTAGGAATACAATGTACAATAGTTTTGTATGGTGAGGCGCAATCTCATAATAATGATCAAATATGAGTAAATAATCAAAATCTGTAAGCAAAAAAATATTGCGATCTAATAACATAAATTATAAACCATATATAAAGGAAAATAAAATTAAAAATAAAATAATAATACAGTGCCACCCAGTGGCTAAAATGCAATATTACTTAAATCCTACTAACTTAGGAATAGTTCATGAATATCAACCAGTGAATAAGGTGCAGGAAAAAAGGTCCATAAATCCTTAAAAGTGCTGAATCTTTTTAGTGCTAGTAGGTGAAATTCTCTGCTTGAAAATCCAATTTATAAAGTGCTAGGACCACTCTGCTCAAAGTGCATGCACACACCGTCACCACCACTCCTATCTTGACCCACTGGGTCAAGTAACGCAGTCCCCTTAGAGGTAAATCCTCCTGGCAACAGGCTGGCATACTTGATGACAATCAGTATGTCCACTGCTGAACTCTATAGCATCTACAATTTATTAAAGAGTAAAAACACACTCACATTCGGCAATGCTGTATCTTGGCCTAGGCCAACAAGGCCCAGGCCTAGGACGGCACTTTGCAGGGGGGCAGCAAAAGAAGAATCCCTGCCGGCTTGCGCTCTTAGTGTAGCACCAGTTTTATGGGGCGGACTGGGCCAGGAGGCAAATCGGTCTGGCACCCCCATAAAGCAGCTGGGCAGGGCCGCCATCAGGGGGGGGGCAGCCCATACGTATGTAGGGGACCCGGGCTCCCTGAGTGGCCCAGGCGGCGGACCCCAACCAATGAGTTGTTGTGCTACCCCATAGCCAAACAGGAAATGTGAGGAAATCTCTGCACATTGAGGGAATCCATTGCCCTCCCCCCCCCCCCCCTATAGTCCTAAGAACTAGTGTCCCCACTGGAAAATTTCAAGGTGGTTCCTAAATAGGAAGGGGTGTGGCCTTGACAGGGAGGGGTGGCTCATTTTTAAATTAGGGGGTACACGAGTTTAGTCAGGCCTAGGGCAGCACAAAACCTAAATGCACTGCTGACACTCGGGCAGTACGTATGGTCATAACGATCCCCACTTGTCCCAAACACGCAGATATGCACGGCTGCTGACTGCTTGGGGGGTTGGTAGGCTGAGTAGAACGTCAAAAGGTGTCGGGGAGGAGCCTTTTGACGGGGGCTTCCAGATTCTGATAAGCCCCCCAACCTGCAGATCCCCACAACCACCGGGCCAGGGTTGTGGAGAAGAGGCCCTTGTTTGCATCAACATGGGGACAAGGTGCTCTGGGGGGGCCCTGCCCCAAAGCACCCCCAATGTTGAGGGTATGTGACCTGGTATGGTTCAGGAAGGGGTGTACCCACGGCCTTCCTGATCTGCCGGGCTGCATGCTTGGATAAGGGTCTGATATGGATTTTGGGGGAGACCCCACGCTTTTTTTTTTTAAATTTTTAATTGCCGGCAATTCTTTTCTGTACATTCAGCTGTCAGTGGGGAATGTCGCTGACAGCTGATGAGTCGTCGGTTGTTAAGGACAAGTGCAATTAGTGCCCGTTCACACAGGGGCGACTTGCGATCCGACTTGAGTTGCCTCAAGTCGCCCCAAGTCGCTTGACATTTGAAATCCCATTGAAATGAATGGGAGCCGTCTTAATATACACGACTGAAGTCGCTCCGACTTCAAGGCGACTTCTGAAAAGGTTCCTGTACTACTTCTAGGAGACTTCTATCCGACTTGTGCCCATAGAATTCAATAGAAGTCGCCTCCAAGTCGGATCCCCAGCTACATGGAAGCGACTTTACCGTTAAAAGAATAGCATTTATTTTTAGGCAGCCCCCTCCCTCCCTTCTCTGATTGGTCAAGGCAAAGTCGCCTGGCAAAAGTCGTGTTGTAAAGTCGCCTGAGGTCCTTGAAGTCGCGCTGAAAGTCGCGATGAAATCGCCTAGCGAAGTCGCTCCGAAGTCGGGTTGCCCCTATGTGAATGCAGGCTTAGAGTTTCGTTCCGAGTTCGTTGTTCAACAAAATTAGAAAAATTTGTTGATTCGGTAATTTTCAAATAACAGAACCTGAAAAATTCAAAAATTCAGAAATCCAAAACTTTGAAAATCCGAAAATTCGAAATCAATGATTCAGAAAATCGAAAATTTAGAAATTTGGAAATCTGAAAAATAATAACAAAAATCTGAAATGATAACTAACTAACTTATAATAACTATTACTAACTATGAAATTATAGGTATTGGAATTTCCTTTCAAATTTGGCTGTTAGTGAACGTAACGAATACTAATTTATCCGAAGTATCGAATTATCCGAAATATCAAATGCCGCATCTAAACAAATAGAACATAACAAACTATTAATAATAAATAATAGTAATAAAACATTTTTATTATTATTTATTATTATTGATTTGTTCAGTTCTATTTTTTAGATGCCGCATACAATTATTTCGAATGTTCGTTGTTTCGAATTTTTGGATTTTCTTTCTTATTTTAAGATTTTTGAAATTTCATTTTTTCGAATTTTCGGATTTTTGCATTTTCGAATTTACAAATATTAGATTTTACCAACTTTGAGCAGAACAAATGACCCGAAAAATGAAAAGAAACCCCAAAAAACAAATAAAACAGAAACAAACTATTTTTTCTAATGTCTAATGAGGACGACTTCCTTCCTCTGTAGAAAGTAAGGATCCTAGACTGCTCTCCCTCCTAGACATCTTCAGTCCTTCAGGATCAGCGCAAAAAGTCCCTTGAGGACTAGAAGCTATTGGTCCCCTTAGAAAAGTAGCACAGTCTGTTGTAAACTGCATGCAGGAGCATCTCCTCTCCTCTGTAGAACTGCTCTAAGCTCCACTGCCTGTTGGAACTACCAGCCCACCTGGCTGCTCCGAAGATCTCCCAGAGATAGAAAGTTAAGCACAGCGATGTCCTTCATAAATCTGCTACATTTGGCAATCTCTCCCCTTCTGAATCCCTGGGTGCGCTGAGGCGCTCACTCTTTCCTCCTTGCTCCCTGCTGCTCCTTAGCCAAGATTCCTTCTCGAAACGGGACACTTCCCATGCCAGCCCGAGCCCAGCCTAGAGGCAGATCCATGGGTCTCCTCTCAGGCCATCGATGGCCTCCCCAGCACTCCATCTTCCTCCCGACTCCCCTGCTGGCCTGGTTCCACCATATTTATAGGGCTGATCTATCCACCCTACCTGGGGATTGGCCAAGTTCCTTCAAGTATGCAGATCAGAACCTCCTGTCCTCCACCCACTAACTTCTAGAAGCTTCTACCAGTTTCTAGATCTAGGGGGAGGTACCAGAGACCTGCCTTTGTAGAGCCATCCAGCCTAACCTGCAGTAACCCAACCCAATTTGTGACTCACATAGCTTACCATGAGTCATAACTTAAATTTGCCTAGACTAACACTAGAGAGTGCTACGACTGTAGGTAATCAATGGCTATGCAAACAAAAATGCACACAGTGTTCCAGGCTGGGCTGCCCACCCGCCCCTGCACTGCTGTCAAATTAGGATGAGTGCCACTGCCCCATAGAGTTACACAGGATGCCTCTATGTAGCTCCCGGTGGCTCCAGCTGCATAGTGGGCAGCGCAGTGGTGAAGTGGTTATCCCTTCTGCCTAGCAGCACCAGGGTCATTGGTTCGATTCCCAGCCAGGACACTAACTGGGTTTCCTCCGGGTGCTCCGGTTTCCTCCCACACTCCAAAGACATGCTGGTAGGTTAACTGGCTCCTGTCTAAATTGGCCCTCATATGTGTATGAATGAGAGTTAGGGGCCTTAGATTGTAAGCTCCTTGAGGGCAGGGACTGAATGGATAATATACACTGGGTGCACAATTATTAGGCAAGTTAATATTTTGACCAAATCATCATTTTTATGCATTTTGTCCAACTCCATGCTGTATAAACATGAATGCTCATTGGATCATTTAGGTATATCAGGTGATGTGTATTTTGTGTAATGAGGGAGGGCGTGGCCTAAGGAGATCAACCCCCTATATCAAGGTGTGCATAGTTATTAGGCAGCTTCTTTTCTTCAGGTAAAATGGGCCAGAAAAGAGATTTAACTGACAAGTCAAAAAATTGTAAAAAGTCTTTCAGAGGGATGCAGCACTCTTGAATTTGCTAAGATATTGGGGCGTGATCCCAGAACCACAAATAGTCAACAGGGTCGCAAGAAATACATTGAGAAAAAAAAAGACGCAAATTAACTGCCAATGGTTTGAGAAGAATCAAACATGAAGATACCAGGAGCCCGTTTTCCTCTAGGCATGTGCACTGCCGAAAAATTTGCTTGATTTTTTTGGGTCATTCGTTATGATCGAATTTCGTAAATTCAAAAGTTCGTAAGTTCGAAAATTCGAACATCTGAAAATTAGAAAGAAAATTCGAAAGAACGAAAATTTGAAATAATAACTAACTAATAATAACTATTAAATTATAGGTATTGGAATTTCCTTTCAAATTTGGCTGTTAGTGAACGTAACGAATGCGAATTTATCCGAAGTTACGAATTATCCGAAATAATGAATGCTGCATCTAAACCAGTGGTTCTCAACTCCAGTCCTTGGGACCCACCAACAGGCCAGATTTTAAGTATTACCTTGGGGAGATGCAGACTAGAATAATGCAATCACTGAGCAGCAAATGATATCACCTGTGATGTATTTCAGTTATCCTGCAAACCTGGCCTGTTAGTGGTTCCCGAGGACCGGAGTTGAGAACCACTGCTCTAAACGAATGGAACGGAACGAATTAATAAAAAATAATAATACCAATACCTATAACTTAATAGTTAGTAATAGTTAAGCTATTATTAGTTTGTTATTATTTCAGGTTTTCAAATTTTTGGGATTTTCATTCTTATTTGAGGATTTTCGTTCTTTTGAATTTTCGTTGTTTTCGGATTTTCAAATTTTTGGATTTCGAATTTCCAATTCTCCGAATTTATGAATTTTTGAATGTCCGAATTTCCGGATTTTTGGATTTCGAATTTACAGATTTTCCGAATTTTTCAATATTCGAATGTTAGAATATTTGAATTTAGGAATATACGGTTAAACAGGTTGTCATTAATTTCCGATATTTTGTCGAAAAGACAATTTCGGAACTTAACGAATTGCACATGTCTACTATCCTCCAGGGCTGTCATATTCCATAACTGCAACCTACCTGGAGTGCCCAGAAGTCCAAGGTGTTCGGTGCTCAGAGACAAGGCCAGGGTAAGAGAGGCTGAAACCCGACCACCACTGAACAAGACACATGAGATGAAATGTCAAGACTGGGCCAAGAAATATCTGAAGAGAGATTTGTCAAAAGTTTTATGGACTGATGAGATGAGAGTGACTCTTGACGGACCAGATGGATGGGCCTGTGGCTGGGTCAGTGAGTCAGATGCCAGCAAGGTGGAGGTGGGGTACCACACCTCCCAACTTTTTGACATGGGAACGAGGGACACCTACTATCAAAAGAATGTAGGCATAGGCCACACCCCCTGCCACGCCCCCTTAAAGGAGAATTATACAAAAAAAGATTAGTTAAACCAACAAGTGTTTTTTTATTTTTTTTTTACCACTATTATTCCTTTATATTGGCTTTTGAGATTTACAAATGCAGCAATTCAGAACTTTTAGTGCTTTTTAGCACTGAGAAAGATTTTTATGAAAGATAAATAGTGCATTTTATATACAACTCTATAGATCAGATCAAAATGAGGGACAAATGAGGAGGAAAGAGGGACATTGCTCCAAATCAGGGACAGTTGGGAGCTATGGGGTACCGGTATGGGCTGGTATTATTAACCACTTGCCGCCCGCCCTATAGACAAATGACGGCTGGGAAGTGGTTCCGTTATCATGACTGGACGTCATATGACGCCCATGGGGGCGTGCATTGCGGCGATCGGTGGTGCGGTGTGTCAGTCTGACCATCGGAAGCTCTTTGCCACGTGATCAGCCGTGACCAATCACAGCTGGTCACAGTATAAACAGGAAGAGCTGTTTATCGGCTTTTCCTCTACTTGTGTCTGCAGGCGTAGAGGAGAGCCGATTGGCTGTTCTCCTGACGGGGGGGGGGGGGGGTCTGTGCTGATTGTTTATCAGTGCAGCCCTCCCCCCTAGGATCGCCACCTAGGACCACCAGGGAGCCCGCCCAGGGATCACCAGGGAGAGCCTACCAAGGGACCACCAGGGAGCCAACCAGGACCACCGGGGAGCCGATCAGGGAGCCCACCCTAGACCGCCAGGTAAGGGGCACAGTGCCCAACATGGATGCTACCAGATGCCAATTTCAGATGCCACCCTAGTCCACCAGGGAATGACAACCTAATAGTGCCCTCTAGCAGTGCCACCTATCAGTGCCCACCAGTGCCACCTATCAGTGCCCAACAGTGCCACCTATCAGTGCCACCCATTAGTGCCTATCAGTGCCAGTGCCACTTATCAGTGCCCATCAGTGCCACCTATAAGTGCTCAACAGTGCCGCTTATCAGTGACCATTAGTGCTGCATATCCGTGCCATCTATCAGTGGCACCCATTAGTGCCTATCAGTGCCAGTGCCACCTATCAGTGCCACCTATAAGTGCCCATCAGAACCACCTATCAGTGTGCCCATCAGTGCTGCATATAAGTGCCTCATCATCAGTGCCAGTCAGTGCCACCTCATCAGTGCCAATCAGTGCAGCCTCATCGGTGCCCATCTGTGATGGAGAAAATTTAATTATTTACTAAGTTTTGTGACAGAAACAAAGAAAAACTTTTTTTTTCAAAATTGTCAGTCTTTTTTTATTTTTAGTGCAAAAAATAAAAACTGTAGAGGTGATCAAATACCACCAAAAGAAAGCTCTGTTTGTGGGGAAAAAAATGATAAAAAAAGTTGTTTGGGTACAGTGTAGCATGACCGCGCAATTGTCATTCAACAGTGGTGAAAGCTGAAAATTGGTCTGGGCGGGAAGGGGGTTAAGTGCCCGGTATTGAAGGGGTTAAAGATGAGCTAGCTGGACCTTTTCGGGTTGAAGATGAACTCAAAGTCAACTCCCAAACCTACAGCCAGTTTTTAGAAGACACTTTCTTCAAGCAGTGATACAGTTTGTTTTTAAATTTATCTTACTGCTGTTTACAGTCCAGTGGCAGCCCGTCAATAGGGGGCGCAGGGGCGCCTCCCCCCAGGGTTAGTCATCATAAGAAGAAGAAATAAAAAAAAAAAAAAGTTCCTTTAAGTGTGTGCAGGGCGCCGGCCCCATAGGCGTCTATGGGGAGCATGACGAACACGACACCATGTGGTTGAGGCTGAGCAGCTTTATTGGCTGCCTTCAGAACACAGACTGATGCGCCCTGAACACCCCTACTGTCCTGTGATGGATTATGATTGGTGGTTTCGGTAGGACGAAGGGCAGTGCTTGTGACGTCACTTCCAGATTCTCCAGTTGACTTCTCATTCCCACGACGTCCCTCTGTCTGCCGGTATGTTTCTATTTTCATTTTGTGACACATTTCTACTTTCACCGGGGTACAAGCGGGCCGGGGGAGAATGACTGACAGCCGCTGCACTCCGTCCTAAGGTCTCATACACATGGGCGTATCAAAATAAATAAGCAAAACATCGGGTCCGACATCAGGGAAAAATCGGCGTCAAAAATGCGATTTCGTCAGCGTTTTGCATCGGCGTTAATTAGCGTTAGTGAGTGTCAGTGTCAATAGACGTTTTGTTCGAAAAAAACATTCCTCTGCTATTTTTTAACCTGAAAACACTGGCGTCAAAAACACCGGT
Organism: Glandirana rugosa; assembly: GCA_018402905.1. Taxonomy (NCBI): domain Eukaryota; kingdom Metazoa; phylum Chordata; class Amphibia; order Anura; family Ranidae; genus Glandirana; species Glandirana rugosa. Next base: position 91,266 of record BLSH010305029.1, on the reverse strand, counting down.
TAACGTCGGTACGGCGTCATTGAGCGTCAAAAACGCCAAAACGTTACAGCCTCGGAACGCGCTGGCCGTGGGTTCTACTTTCAACTCACTAACGCCGGCGCCCTCTACAGCTCAAAAATGTCAGCGTTTTTATGGGGCCATCGAATAACAAGGAGAGCTGCAAAAAACGCTAAAAAATGTGGCGCTAAAAAAACGCCCGTGTGTATGAGGCCTAAAGCTGAAGCCGCGCTCCTGTCCCATCTCCTATGCGGCTGATAGAGCTAGAGATCGCCCCTAAAGAGACCTGGGCCGCTCCAGAGGTTGTGTTGGGTGTGGAGGATCGGTACGCAGGTACTGGAGCAGAGGATCTCCGCTGTGACACCTCCGGAGGGCTCATTAGCCGGCTGGGAGGCTCTGGTGACAGTCTGAAGGATGAGTTGGGCGTGAAGGTTGGGGGAAATGCCAAGGATGTTAGCAGGATGGCAGCCAGAGCTCTTCACAAATATTTCTTCTCATTGCAGAGAAATCTTCATCTGCTAAACAGAAATTCAGTCCCTATTTGTCCTGCAATAGCAGTTCAGTGAGAAGCAACGTCAGATTGTTATGCTTCAGTAAAGATATTGATGCCAGCCTGGGGCTCCTGAATGTCCAGACTATCTCAGAGATGCTATAGGTTGGCATGTAAAAGTTCTTGTAGGCTTTAGCTGGAATTGAGAGAAATATGGAAGTACGGAAATACTCCCTCTGGTCATCCCCCTGACACATTTATACTTTGAGGTAGTATATCACACAGTGCAGTGCCCTGTATAAGAGCCTGTGCCCATACCCACAGTGCAGTGCCCTGTATAAGAGCCTGTGCCCGTACACACAGTGCAGTGCCCTGTATAAGAGCCTGTGCCCATACCCACAGTGCAGTGCCCTGTATAAGAGCCTGTGCCCATGCACACAGTGCAGTGCCCTGTATAGGAGCCTGTGCCCATACATACAGTGCAGTGCCCTGTATAAGAGTCTGTGCCCATGCACACAGTGCAGTGCCCTGTATAGGAGCCTGTGCCCATACACACAGTGCAGTGCCCTGTATAAGAGCCTGTGCCCATACACACAGTGCAGTGCCCTGTATAAGAGCCTGTGCCCATGCACACAGTGCAGTGCCCTGTATAGGAGCCTGTGCCCATACACACAGTGCAATGTCCTGTACAAGAGCCTGTGCCCATGCACACAGTGAGCCTGTGCCCATGCACATAGTGCAGTGCCATGTATAAGAGCATGTGCCCATACACACAGTGCAGTGTCCTGTATAAGAGCCTGTGCTCATACACACAGGGCAGTGCCCTGTATAAGAGCCTGCGTCCATACACACAGTGCAGTGCCCTGTATAAGAGCCTGCGTCCATACACACAGTGCAGTGGCCTGTATAAGAGCCTGCGCCCATACACATAGTGCAGTAGCCTGTATACAAGCCCGTGCCCATGCACACAGCAATAGTGCCCTGGATAAGAGCCTGTGCCCATGCACACAGTGCAGTGGCCTGTATACGAGCCTGTGCCCATACACACAGTGCAGTGGCCTGTATAAGAGCCTGTGCCCATACACACAGTGCAGTGTCCTGTATAAGAGGCTGTGCCCATACACACAGTGCAGTGGCCTGCATACAAGCCTGTGCCCATACACACAGTGCAGTGTCCTGTATAAGAGGCTGTGCCCATACACACAGTGCAGTGGCCTGTATACGAGCCTGTGCCCATACACACATTGCAGTGGCCTATATAGGAGCTTGTGCCCATACACACAGTGCAGTGCCCTGTATAAGAGCCTGTGCCCATACACACAGTGCAGTGCCCTGTATAAAAGGCTGTGCCCATACACACAGCAGTAGTGCCGTGAAGCTGTCTTGCATTGAGCCCCCTCATTTGGTAAGAGGCAGGCTGCTGCCTTCTTCTTTCCTCTCCCAAGCTGTGAGTGTCCCAGAGCTGGAGATGTATGAAACTTCAGCCCAGTGGGAACTGGAGACGGGCATTTAGTTCATCAGCGTCACCCTGAGAGCTCTGGGTAAGTCTGTCACTATCAAATGCCACTTAGCATCGATCCCTGACTCTAGCAAGTACTTATCCTGACCTGATCACACCGGTGCTGTGCTGTGGGTTGCTAGAATTTTGCACGCTATCTGCTGACAATATGCAGAGTTCCTGAATGTTTTTGTACCCAGTGTGGTCCTCAGGCAGTGTCACTTCCTTTGCTGTCCAATCTGGTGTAGCCAATGGCCCCCTTAGGGGTGGCTGGTAGTTGTGGTTCACCTGTCACTCTGCCCTCAATCACACACAACAGGCCAGTACTTTGTTGTTGTTGTTTTATTGATGGAATAAACTTGGATAGGGTAGGGAAGACTGTGGGATGCCCAAAGATCAAAGAGACAGGACTATGCTATTTACACCGCAGTATATACACTGCTCCTTCCTCCAGCACTGACACTTGCTGACCGTGTCACTTCTTTCCACTGTCAGGCCTGAAAGGAATTTATCAGACCTCCATTGCATCTTCCTCCAGCACTAGATAGCACATGGTGAGGCCTGCACTTTTTATGAGCAGGACCTCCGGACCGCCCATTACAGGCAAGGGCCACGGGCCCTCAGAGTGTAGCTAAGTACAATTGTGCTAACCAGGTCTTGATGGACTACTGCTCCCAGCCCATCCTCTTCCAGACCGCTGCGACCTACCTCACTGTCCCATGTCACCGCTACCCTGACTGGCTCCTCCACTTTCCACAGACTCAGCGCCATAGATAATTTTCTCTCCTGGGGGGGGTTCAGCAGCAGGTACCAAGTGGTGAAGCGGGGGGGGGGCTAG
>BLSH010305029.1:44042-56968 GCA_018402905.1 Glandirana rugosa | reverse complement strand
CTCCGGCTGAACTACATTTCCCATGAGGCATTGCAAGGCTGATGGATACAATTACTCCCAGAAGCATGATGGGAAATGTAGTTCTACGACAGCTGGAGAGCCGCAGGTTCCCTACCCCTGGACTAGCAGATTTAGAGAAATTGTGGCCAAACTCCAGCTCACACTCTATAGAATCAGCTCAGTTGCTCTCTGTTTTTTGGCACTGTGCTGAAAATGCAAAGGCCAATCTGCTGATACCCTAAAGATTTGCTGCTGCTCAGGGGCTCTGGGCTTCAGAAAAATAGCCTCCCGCAAGAAGAGGTGGCAGCTTCGGGCAAGAAGAGGTGGCGGCTTCGGGCAAGAAGAGGTGGCGGCTTCGGGCAAGAAGAGGTGGCGGCTTCGGGCAGGAAGAGGTGTCGGCCTCGGGCTGGAAGAGGTGTCGGCCTCGGGCTGGAAGAGGTGTCGGCCTCGGGCTGGAAGAGGTGTCGGCCTCGGGCTGGAAGAGGTGTCGGCCTCGGGCTGTAAGAGGTGTCGGCCTCGGGCTGGAAGAGGTGTCGGCCTCGGGCTGTAAGAGGTGTCGGCCTCGGGCTGTAAGAGGTGTCGGCCTCGGGCTGGAAGAGGTGTCGGCCTCGGGCAGGAAGAGGTGTCGGCCTCGGGCAGGAAGAGGTGGCAGCTGGCAGCCTTGGGCAGGAAGAGGTGGCAGCCTCGGGCAAGAAGAAGCAAGAACAAGGCTGGAGACCATTTACAGCACACACTGATTTTGATAGCATAATGTATGTTCCTTCTTATAGAACATTATTTTTATCAGGTTGTTATAGGCCATAGTGTATAGGGCAACCCTTCCGATGCCTGTGTAGCACATTATCAGAAGGCATTATGTGGATGTGCGCTGTGTGTATGGGAATGATGCCACGTACACGGCTGGGGCTCTGTGCCCAGGAACATCAAACTGCATCTTTCCAGGATCACCGCTGGTAATGTCGGCATAAGAAGATTTGCCAGACGTGTAAGCCGATGACCGGTCTAATTAAAGACATTAAATACTGACTAGTCTGCAGCACAATGAATCAGCTGGTTCAGCAAGAAGAGATTCCAGTACAGAGTCACTCCATGTAGACACAGTGATGGTTCCTCCATAAGGGCGGTACTTTAATTTAACCCCTTCAATACTGGGTATTTTTACCCCCTTCCTGCCCAGGCCAATTTTCAGCTTTCAGCTCTGTCACGCTTTGAATGACAATTGCGCGGTCGTGCAACACTGTACCCAGATGACATTTTTATCATTTTTTTCGAACAAATAGAGCTTTCTTTTGGTGGTATTTAATCACCACTGGGATTTTTTATTTTTTGCTAAACACCACAATACCAAACATTTTGGAAATGTTTTCATAGTTTGTTATAACACTTTGCTACCAGGTAATTTTTCTTCACTGATGTGCGCTGATGAGGCTGCGCTGATGGGCGCTGATGAGGCTGCGCTGATGGGCGCCGATGAGGCTGCACTGGTGGGCGCTGATGAGGCTGCACTGGTGGGCGCTGATGAGGCTGCACTGGTGGGCGCTGATGAGGCTGCACTGATAATAAGGTCACTGATAGTAATACTCCTATAGAGATCAACAACGCACATAATACTCCTACATAAATCAACAAAGTGCCTGTAGGATTCAGAGTGCTCAACTCATTCTTTGAAAGAAGACTTAATAAATGCGTACATATAAAATGAATGCCAATTAGAGTGCATAAGAGATGCCGAAACGTGTCAGTGGTGTGATCTGGACGGAGCCAGGCTGAGGTTGCTTTCAACTGTATGACCATCAGATTTTACCGGAGTGCAGCGAAAGGGGCTTCCTTCGTTCAGTATATACAGAGCCGGGGCAAGCCTCTTTCCCAAAGCCAGCACCCACAGCGTGAGTCCACCAGATTTGGACACAGGGACCTGAGCGGCAATCCAAAATTTTCTGTTCAGGTTTACTGTATCCATCCAGACGTTCCGATCAGTCTGCGAGCGTTGTAACGTCAGTGAGTCTGACTCCGCCCAATGCATTTCGTCATACGAGACGTCGTCAGAAGCATTAAAACAAAAAAAAAAAAGCCAAGGAGTTTCTGGGGGCTTTATTGGGGCTGGGAAATAAAATATGGAATAACGAAAAATCTCTAAAGTTGTATAATAGAACTGTGAATAACTTGAAACACCCAATCATGCATATATAATAGAAAAGTTGTTTATCTCCTATGTTATTTTGTGTGTGTGTGTGTGTGTGTGTATATGTGTATATGTGTGTGTGTGTGTGTGTGTGTGTGTATACACGTGCGTGTGTGTGTGTGTGTGTGTGTGTGTGTGTGTGTATACACATATGTGTGTGTGTGTGTGTGTGTGTATACACATATGTGTGTGTGTGTGTGTGTGTGTGTGTGTATACACATATGTGTGTGTGTGTATACACATATGTGTGTGTGTGTGTGTGTGTGTGTGTATACACATATGTGTGTGTGTGTATACACATATGTGTATGTGTGTGTGTGTATACACATGTGTGTGTGTATGTGTGTGTGTGTGTGTATGTATGTGTGTGTGTGTGTATACACGTGTGTGTGTGTGTGTGTGTGTGTGTGTGTGTGTGTATACACATATGTGTGTGTGTGTATACAGATGTGTGTGTGTGTGTGTGTGTATATACACACACACACACACGTATACATACACATATGTATACACACACACGTGTATATATACACATATACACACATGTATGCACATATACACATGTATACACACACAAACATATGTGTATACACACACACATATACACATATGTATACACACACATATGTGACAAACGCGGGTATCAGTTCGCTGCCCTCCTCACCAATCGGCGACCGAGGACCCCCCTGATCCAATACCGCACTTGTCACGAACGTAACAATGCCACTCTCAGCTGCTTTCAGCACAAAGTTTTCCCAGTTTGCGGGATCACCATCTAAGTGTCAGCCGCCTGAGAGCGATTGTTACCGGGCTAATTCAATTAACCCTTTCACTGCCACCACTTCTGGAGTCGCCAGAAGACCATATATTAGCAATACCAGTATTCTAGAGCAACGCCCGTACACACACTGTCACCTGCAGACAGGTATATTCAGGTGCGTTATTCTAAAAGACAGCAGCGCTCTTCGAAGGAACAGATTCGTGATAGTTGCATTAAGAGCTTTAGGGACAAAATCAACACTTTTCAAAATAAGGTTTAATAATCAAAAGGTCAAGTTTAAGGTGCAGTAAAATATTTACAGAAAAATAAAAGTACAAAGTGAGACAAATTTACAGCGAAAGAGAACAGATTGAAAAAATACCTTGCCTTTGAAATGTCTTTGCTTAATCAGTGTTTTGAAGATGATTTCCTGGTTCCCTGATGTTTGATGTTAAGGTGAGTACTCTCTATCTGATTGTGACCGTCTCTTTTTCTCTGGACCACCAGGGGTGGGGCCATACTTCTCTGCCCATTCGTATAAGAGAGGGAGTTTCCTTAGACAATGTCCAGGGCGGACCGTGGAGATACATGCTGCATAATTATGCATGGATCATAACTTGTTACTGGATCATCTTACATATTTTACAGTAGGAAATGTAATTTCAGCTTGTAGTAAGCTTTCATATGACTCCAAACATGAGAATTCTAAAACCTTATAGGACCCTGGGGAGGGAATGGACTATTTCTATCCCTCCTTGGGTAACAAAGGGTGAATGTTTATTCTTGAATTATCCAGACCGAAATTCTACATTCAAATATGTAATGTTCATCACTATGGCATACCTATAGCGGAAGTTATGACTGTATGTACGTTTTTCTAACTTTTCATGTTCCAAAGTTATTGAAAGGGGTCAGAATTCCTGGGGGGTGATTTACGATATATGGCCTGTCCCACATTGGTTTGTTGTATGTTTGTTCTAGATAAGCAGACAGGGCCTTTCTGGCCATCCATAAATCGTAATCGGAGCCTCCCTTTGAAGTTTGGTCTGGCCACAAGCAGAGGGGGTGTGGGGGTGTAATGGACAAGCTTGTTCAAACTGCCATGTCAGAAGAAAAAAAAGTAGCTATTTACATAGCTTCCCTGCCAAGATGGAGTCAGTGTCGCTTTGGGCCTGGTATCATTACCTCGCGTGGATCTCAAGCATGATACCATCACAACATATATTAATAAAATTAGCTTTAGCTTATATATTATTTATAGCATCTCAGAAGGGTTTTTAGATTTTTCTCTTATCTTTACAATCTTGGCCTTTGTAGCATTTTGATTGCAGTTTTAGAAGTTTAATGGGATAGCTATGTGCCTTATATCATCTCCTAATTGATTAATTGTTTACCTCCACCCCCACCCATCACAGTATAAAACCAAGTCTTGCTTACGGGGGAATAGCCTTGCAGGGGGTTCTTCCAAAAAAGTGGGGTTCTATAAATAAGTGGGTACTTCCGCTCTTGCACTTCAGCGATTTGCACAAAGCGCATACTAACTAGAAACTACTTTAATACCAGGCTACAGGTAACCTCATTTCCAAAACATCACACTTTCCTCTCTAGAACATGCATACCTTTCCTCTCCTATTCACAATAGCAGCCTCTCTCCTCAAAACTCTTTTCTTCACCCCTCTTCCCCACCCCACAATCTGTACATATCGCCCTCATTTCTCCCCTCTCCCTGTTACTGCACTCATCACCTCTTTCTAACTCTATGCCCACATGATAACAAAACCAGGATGCTCAAGCATGTCCCCTCATATAAATCATATTCCCATGTTGCCTCCCTCTCTTCTACTTCTCCTAGCCTCTGGAGATATTTTCCCAAACCCTGGTCCTCTCTCATTTAACCACACACATCACCACCACCCCACACCCTCTGGAAGTAGTCGCAATCTACACAATTTAATCTCCATCCCCCTTCTTCCCAAAACCACCCTCTCCTTCCGCTGTGCCCTCTGGAACGCCTGCTCTGTCTGCACCAAGCTCACTGCCGTTCATGACCTATTTGTCACTAATTCCTTTCATCTACTTGCTATCACCGATACCTGGCTCCACGAATGCGGTTCTCCTTCTCCTGCTTCCCTCTCCCACGGTGGCCTTCTCTGGACTCACTCCCCTAGGCCTAATGGACACAAGGGAGGTGGAGTGGGATTCCTCCTATCCCCACAGAGCACCTTTCAGGTTCTTCACTCTCCTCCCTCTCTGTCACTCTCATCATTTGAAGCCCACTGTATACATCTATTCTCTCCAATCTCCCTAAGAATTGCTGTGATCTACCGGCCTCCTGAACCGCTGTCAACTTTCCTTGATGAATTTCCTGCCTGGCTACCCTACTTTCTATCTTCTGAAATTCCCACAATCCTTCTTGGGGACTTCAACATCCCAGTTAACACTAACACTACTGCTACTTCTAAATTTCTTAGTCTAACTTCCTCATTTGACCTGAAGCAATGGGTACAGGCTCCTACTCACACTGATGGGAACACCCTCGACCTTGTCTTCTCCTATCTATGCACTCCATGCAACTTCTCCAACAATCCTTTTCCCCTCTCCGACCACCACCTTATTAGTCTCTCTCTCTCTCCCTGTCTTGCACCACCTTCCCCTCCAATCCCCTAATCGTCACCCGTAGAAACCTTCGCCAACTCAACACTTCTCTCTATTCTGCTACTGACCACCTCTATGAAAAAATCTCACCTCTGTCCTGCCCCAACCAAGCCACTGCCATCTACAATAAATCCCTGTCCTCCACCCTGGACGAGCTTGCTCCCCTCACCACACACAAAATCAGGACTCGACCCCTACAACCCTGGCAAACAGACGACACCAGGAACCTCAAAAAGTGTAGTAGCGCCCTTGAGCGTGTCTGGCACAAGACGAAGTCTCTCAAAGACTTCAACCAATACAAATCTGCCCTCCATAAATACAATTCTCGCCTCCACACTGCCAAGCAGACCTATTTTACCACTCTTATTAACACCTTCTCATCCAGTCCCCGTCAACTCTTCTCTACCTTCAACTCCCTACTTCGTCCTCCACTGCTTCCGCCTACTAACACACTCACTTCCCAGGAGGTTGCTAACAACTTCAAAAGCAAGATTGACACAAAAAGGAAATATCCACTCTACAGGCATCCTCCCCAGTAAACACCCCATGTCAACAAGCACAATCAACACTATCCTTATTCAAACCTGCTACTATAAACGAGGTTACTAAACTCCTTTCTAACACCCACCTGTCCCCTGGATCCTATTCCCTCTCAAATAGTACGCTCACCCTCTGACTCTATCCTACACTCTCTAACTCACATCTTCAATCTCTCCCTCTCTTCTGGCATCTTCCCCAATGCTCTAAAACATGCATTGGTCACCCCCATACTCAAAAAGCCATCCCTGGACCCTACTGATCTTAACAATCTACGCCCTATCTCCTTGCTCCCCTTTTCCTCCAAACTCCTTGAACGCCTGGTCTACAACCAACTCAGTGACCACCTTGTTAAGAATAACCTTTTGGACCCCCTTCAATCTGGATTTCGCCCTCAACACTCCACAGAAACGGCCCTTCTTAAACTCACAAATGACCTACTAACCGCAAAAACCAATGGACACTACTCTGTACTCCTACTCGTGGACCTTTCGGCTGCCTTTGATACTGTCGACCACCCTCTCCTCCTCAAAAAAACGTTACTCCCTCGATCTTCATGACTTCGTGCTCTTCAGTGGCTCTCGTCCTACCTATCCCATCGCACCTTCAGCGTAACGTACTATTCTACCTCCTCCTCTCCTCTTCCTTTCTCTGTTGGGGTCCCCCAAGGTTCTGTTCTTGGACCTCTCTTATTTTCAATATACACCTCTTCCCTGGGTCGGCTGATTTCAATATCATTTCTACGCTGAACATACCCAAATCTACTTCTCCACCCCCCCAACTCACCCCATCAGTCTCCTCACGCATCACTAACTTACTAACAGACATATCTGCCTGGATGTCACACCACTTCCTCAAACTCAACTTGTCCAAAACGGAACTCATAATATTTCCTCCCCCACGTGCCATTTCCCCCGTCGTCTATGTCAAGAGCAATGGCACAACCATCCACCCATCCCCACATGTCGGGGTGCTTGGTATTATCCTGGACTCTGAACTCTCCTTTTGGCCCCACATCCAATCACTTTCTAAAGCTTGCCGCCTCAATCTCCGCAACATCTCTAAAATACGTCCCTTCCTAACCAATGAAACCACAAAGCTCCTGATTCACTCCCTGGTCATCTCTCGTCTCGACTACTGCAACTCCCTCCTCACTGGCCTACCTTTAATAAGACTATCCCCCCTCCAGGCCATCATGAATGCCACTGCCAGACTCATCCACCTTACAAACCGTTCAACGTCTGCCACCCCTCTCTGCCAATCCCTCCATTGGCTGCCACTCGCCAAACAACTTTAACTTCAAAATACTAACAATGAGCCACAAAGCCGTCCACAACTCTGCTCCCAGCTACATCGCCAACCTGGTCTCAAAATACCAATCTAACCGTCCTCTTCGCTCCTCCTAAGACCTCCTGCTCTCCAGCTCCCTCATCACCTCCTCTCATACTCGCCTCCAAGACTTCTCCCGAGCCTCTCCCATCCTCTGGAACTCCCTACCCCAATCTGTCAGAATGTCCCCAAATCTATCCACCTTCAAGCGATCCCTGAAAACTTTTCTCTTCAAGGAAGCCTCTCCTGCCTCCACCTAACAACTACACTTTTATTTTCTCAATCAGCTCATCCCCCGCAGTTACTGCCCTTTCGTATCATTCAACCCTCCCTCTTAGATTGTAAGCTCTAACGAGCAGGGCCCTCTGATTCCTCCTGTATTGAATTGTATTGTAATTGTACTGTCTGCCCTAATATTGTAAAGCGCTGCCCAAACTGCCGGCGCTATATAAATCCTGCATAATAATAATAATTTTTCTTTGATATTATTTGATTATTTGATATTTTATTTTCCAGTCCTGATGAAGGGGGAGTTTTTATCCCCTGAAATACATTGACACTTGCGGTGCTCCTACTTGTAGCTTCATTAATTCCTCTCTAAACCAAGCTAGCCTTAAAAATGTCCCCTCCCCCCTCCTAACACCTATGCTCACTAACCAGTGTATACTTACCTATTTTCAACCTATCCCGATCTGGTCATGCGATGGCTGGAATTCTATTTTACCTTTTTTTTTAAGGATTTATTTTTCATTTGGTCAGTTTTGTCTTAAAACTCTCATTGCATTATGTTGTTGGGATTTGTATCATTCGCAGATTTTCAGCCTGCAGACAACACTCCGGAAGATAAAGTCCCGGACAGCAAAGCCTCAGACACGTCCTCCACCTCCAGCCACGGCAATGGAGACCAGAAATCCCACGAACTGTCCAATCTCCGCCTGGAGAACCAGCTGCTCAGAAACGAGGTTCAGTCCCTCAACCAGGAGATGGCGACACTCATCCAGAGATCCAAGGAGACCCAGGAAGGTAACGAGGCTCTTACATGAGATCTGGGATACCTGGCCAGTCTTGACCCCCCTCTGAGGTTCTGTGGCCAATGATCAAGCCAGGAGAGTCAGTGGTTTTGTATTGTAGATTTGTCTGAGTAGTTGCATGCCAACCCTTAGGTGAATAATGCAGTTTTGGGATCCGGGTTATATTGATTCCACTGCTGCAGGTATAGAGTGAAGGCACCTAGAGGTTCAAATACCAGCAGCAGCCATCCAAACCTTCCTGTCCCAGCCAAATACTGGCCAGGCTGATAGGCAAAGCTTTGACCATTCCAAAGTGTTGAACTGTACGTAAGTGAAAGCTCCTGTGGACAGTGCAGGTTATCGGTTTATATCCCTGTGTTGCGGTAGCTGATGACATCACTCCTTTGCAGATCTGAATGAAGCAAGGATTCGGATAGAGAAATGGAATGGCGACAATTCTAAGAGTGACAGAACAACGAGGGAGCTGCGTGCCCAGGTGGATGATCTGACGCAGGCAGCCGCTGCCAAGGACTCCCAGCTGGCAGTACTGAAGGTGCGGCTGCAGGAAGCTGACCAGTTGCTGAGCAGTCGCACGGAGGCTCTGGAGTTGCTGCAGAGTGAGAAATCCAGGTGAGGCTTCCATGTGATATACAATAGAACAGCACTTATGTATATGGGATTTTTTATTTTTAATAACTTTTGCATTTTCATACAAACTTCATTCATGTTGTCATTATGGGGGATTGTTTGTAGATTTTTTAGGAAAATAATGAATTTAATCCATTTTGCAATAAGGCTGTAACAAAATGTGGAAAAAGTATGTGAATACTTTCTGGTGCTCTGTATGGTAATCTTTTAGTATCATACACATTTGCCTGTGATGTGTTTTTCTATATTCAGCTGTGAGGACTCCTTATCCAGATAGTGGAATGATTAGTCAGTTCACCACAATGTGTGTCAAAAACGAGTATATTGGTACATAAATGGCCACAATGTAATATACATTATCTACACCCCTCACATTTGTGTAAATATTTTATTCTAACTTTTCATGTGACAACACTGAAGAAATGACACTTTGCTACAATGTAAAGTAGTGAGTGTACAGCTTGTATAACAGTGTAAATTTACTGTCCCCTCAAAATAACTCAACACACAGCCATTAATGTCTAAATCACTGGCAACAAAAGTGAGTACACCCCTAAGTGAAAATGACCAAATAGGGCCCAATTAGCCATTTTCCCTCCCCGGTATTATGTGACCCATGAGTGTTACAAGGTCTCATGTTTGAATGGGGAGCAGGTGTGTTAAATTTTGTGTTCTCGCTCTCACTTTCTCATACTGGTCACTGGAAGTTCAACATGGCACCTCATGGTAAAGAAATCTCTGAGGAGCTGAAAAAAAAGAATTGTTGCTCTACATAAAGATGGCCTAGGCCAGGGGTAGGCAAACTTCGGCCCTCCAGCTGTTGTGGAACTACATTTCCCATCAAACATTGCAAGGCTGGCAGTTACAATTACTCTCAGAGGCATGATGGGACTTGTAGTTCTGCAACAGCTGGAGGGCCGCAGGTTGCCTACCCATGGCCTAGGCTATAAGAAGGTGGCCAAGAACATATAGTGGCTTAACAGGACAGGTTCCACTGAGAACAGGCCTTGCCATGGTCAATCAGTTGAGTGCACGTACTCAGCATCATATCAGACCATATGCCACACACTGCATCAAATTGGTCTGCATGGCTGTCGTCCCAGAAGGAAGCCTCTTCTAAAGATGATGCACAAGAAAGCCTGTAAAGTTTGCTGAAGGCAAGCAGACTAAGGACATGGATTACTGGAACCATGTCCTGTGGTCTGATGAGACCAAGATAAACTTATTTGGTTCAGATGGTGTCAAGCGTGTGTGGCGGCAACCAGGTGAGGAGTACAAAGACAAGTGTGTCTTGCCTACAGTCAAGCATGGTGGTGGGAGTGCCATGGTCTGGGGCTGCATGAGTGCTGCAGGCACTGGGGAGCTACAGTTCATTGAGGGAACCATGAATGCCAACATGTACTGTGACATACTGAAGCAGAGCATGATCCCCTCCCTTCAGAGACTGGGCCGCAGGGCAGTATTCCAACATAACAACCCCAAACATACCTCCAAGATGACCACTGCCTTGCTAAAGAAGCTGAGGGTAAAGGTGATTGACTGGCCAAGCATCTCCAGACCTAAACCCTATTGAGCATCTGTGGGGCTCCTCAAATGGAAGGTGGAGGAGCGCAAGGTCTCTAACATCAACCAGCTCTGTGATGTCCTCATGGAGGAGGGGAAGAGGACTCCAGTGGCAACCTGTGAAGCTCTGGTGAACTCCATGCCCAAGAGGGTTAAGGCAGTGCTGGAAAATAATGGTGGCCACACAAAATATTGACACATTGGGCCCAATTTGGACATTTTCACTTAGGGGTGTACTCACTTTTGTTGTCAGCTGTTTAGACATTAATGGCTGTGTGTTGAGTTATTTTGAGGAGACAGCAAATTTACACTGTTATACAAGCTGTACACTCACTGCTTTACATTGTAGCAAAGTGTCAGCTCTTCAGTGTTGTCACATGAAAAGATAGAATAAAATATTTACACAAATGTGAGGGGTGTACTTACTTTTGTGAGATACTATATATACAGCCATGGCCAAAAGTTTTGAGAATGAAAAAATATTTAATTTTCACAGTCTCCTGCTTCAGTATTTTTAGATCTTTTTGTCAGATGTTACTTTGGGATACTGAAGTATAATTAGAAGCATTTCATGGTCATGTCAAAGGCTTTTATTGACAATGACATGAAGTTTGTGCAAAGAGTCAATATTTGCAGTGCTGCCCCTTCTTTTTTAAGACCTCTTCAGTTCGCCCTGGCATGCTGTCATCAACTTTTGGGCCACATCCTGACTGATGGCCGCCCATTCCTGCATAATCAATTTTTTTTTGTTCACCCGCCTCTTGAGGATTGACTACAAGTTTTCAATAGGATTAGGGTCTAGGGAGTTTCCTGGCCATGGACCCAAAATGTTGATGTTTTGTTCCCCAAGCCTCTTAGTTATCACTATGGCAAGGTGCTCCATCATGCTGGAAAAGTCATTGTTCCTCCCCAAACTGTTCTTGGTTGGTTGGGAGAAGTTGCCTCTCGGAGGATGGTTTTGTACCATTCTCTATTCATGGCTTTGTTCTTAGGCAATATTGTGAGTGAGACGACTCCCTTGGCTGAGAAGCCACCCCACACATGAATGGTCTCAGGATACATGACACAAAACTGATGGTAGCGCTCAACTTTTCTTCTCTGGACAAGGTTTTTTCTGAATGCCCCAAACTATCAGAAAGGGGATTCATCAGGGAAAATGACGTTACCCTCAGTAGTCCAATCTCTGTACCTTTAGCAGACTATCTGTCTCTCCCTGATGTTTTTCCTGGAGAAAAGAGGCTTCTTTGCTGCCCTTCCTGACTCCAGGCTGTCCTCCCAAAAGTCTTCTCCTCACTGTGTGTGCCAATGTCCTCACACTTGCCTGCTGCCATTCCTGAGCAAGTTCTGCCCTAGTGGTGCCCCGATCCTGCAGCTGAATCAACTATAGGAGACGGTCCTGGCACTTGCTGGACTTGGGCACCCCAAAGCCTCCTTCACAACAATTGAACCTCTCTCATTGAAGTTCTTGATAACCAATAAATGGTTGATTTATGGATATGTAGAGGTTTGTTTGTTTTTTTGTTTTGTTTTTTTTTAAACGTCATACTTCCCTTCTCTGTGCAAGGATTTTGCACAGAGTGTCCCCAATCCTCCTCTTCTGCGGTCCCTCAGCGGCGCTCCTGGCTCCTCCTCTTCTTGAGTGTCCTGTTGGAGAGGCGCTCTCCCTTGGGGCACCCGTGCGGGCGCGCTCCCCCTCGGTAACCGAAGGCGACGACGGTTAGTTTAGGTTACTGCGTCCTCGGCTCAGGACGAGAGACACAGTTACCTGCGTCGTCGTCCTGTGCCCTCGCGCGGGCGTGCCCACGGGGTTCCCTCTCGCGGAGAGGTTGTCCTGTGAGTTCTTCTCCTCCTCGGTCCTCGCGGCGACTCCCTGGCGTCTTCTCCTCCTAACCCCTGTGAGACACGTTTTAGGAACGTGTCTCTTCCCTTCATACTGCAAATTTTTTTTTGTTTTGTTTTTTTGTTTGTTTGGAGATGTATAGGTATTTAGTTGGTAAATAACCAATAGTTCTTGAAGTTACTCTCTCCAAGTTAACAACACTTCCTCCGAAACCCCACGGGTTCAGGTCGTTCACGGTCCTGGCAGAGGATATCAACTAAGTCGACGTCCTAGCCCCGTGGTGATCCCGTCTTGAACGAGTCCTTACCGTCGTCCGTTCACACTCCTGTAACCGTGTGTGTCACTCCTCTTCTGAAAACCCTCCTGTCGGACCTCAGTCCTTCCCGTCGTTTCTTCGGAGAA
>BLSH010305029.1:32581-44032 GCA_018402905.1 Glandirana rugosa | reverse complement strand
GTGTGTTGGTTTATAATATCCTACGACATTGACACGTTTCAGGGTGGACTCGGAGTCTTAGTTCTAGAAAACGGAGTGATTTCCAGCTTTGTCCTCGTCAACACTGACACCTGTGTTAATGAGAGAATCACTGACATGTCAGCTGGTCCTTTTGTGTTTTTTTGTTTTGGTGGTTAAGTTCATTTTCATGGCAAAGAGGGACTTTTGCAATTAATTGATCACTCTTCATAACATTCTGGAGTGTATGCAAATTGCCATCATAAAAACAGGCGGCAGACCTTGTGAAAATGTAATATTTGTGTCATTCTGAAAAATTTTGGCTACGGCTTTATACATAGATATATGCCTGAGATGTACTCCACAGAGCCCACATAGAGGTGGTAGACCAGCAAAGTATTGGGGTGAAGATCTTGATTCTGAGGCTCAGGTGGGACTTTGCACAGTTACAGCATCCTATAATATTTGGTTGTGTGTTGTGATATCTGTGCCTTGATGTAGGATTTTTCCCATTGTCCCCCTGTGTGGTTTAGTTGTCCAGAAGAAGTGATGATTTTCTCATGTTTTTCTCCTCAGGCTGTTGCAGGATCACAGTGAAGGAAGCAGCCTCCACAGCCAGGCCTTGCAGAACGTGCAGGAGAGGCTACGGGAAGCAGAGGCCTCTCTGAAACGGGAACAGGACAGCTACAAACAGATGCAGGTCTGAGCCACAAGTAACTCGCTTTATGGCACCTGATAGAATCACATCAGATAGGGAGGAGAGAATATTGTAAGTAAGCTAGTTGCTTACCAGGTCTAGAAATGCTTTTCTTGTTTTCCAGGAGTTTTTCTCCCACAGACTTGTCCTGGCACTAGCATTACAAACGGTTACAAATTTGGGATGGACTTATGTATGCGTTTGCATCTGCATGTGAGCACGGGGGCTCTTCCTAATTTTTTATTTATTTTATCTCTATTTTTTTTTTTTTTTACACTGTCTCTTTATTGTTATTTTTTTTTTCTATTTATTGCTATCACAAGGGATGAACAAACATCCCTTGTGACAGCATGTGCAATGACCGGTCCTCTTTACAGAGATCTAGGGTCTATTACACCCCAAATCTCTCCTCTGGCCTCCCATGCAGCCAACCAGACGAAGATCGGATCCGCTGCTTTCCTGGCTGCAAACAAAGAGCCAAAACTGGAAGTGACCAAATCCTCTTCGCTTCCGGAGTCACAGAGAGGGAGAAACAACGTCAGTTTCTCTCTGTGTAGTGCCACCTGTCGTATCGCTCCTGGGCTTTGCAATGAGATGGCAGAGCCTGGTAAAAGGGGTGGGGGACCCCTTTCTACACCCGCAGAAGTGATTGAAAGGGTAAAAAAGAGGAAATCGCTTCTGAAACGTGTGGTCCCGGGATGGCGCCTGCAGCTGCAATATAAACCACTTTAACTTGGCCACTTAGGGACCGAGCCTATTTCTGACACTCTGTTTACAAGTTAAAATATTTTTTTTATTTGCTAGAAAATTACTTGGAACCCCCAAACATAATATATATATATATATATTTAGCAGAGACCCTAGAGAATAAAATGGAGATTGTTGCAAAACTTTGTCACACCATATTGGCACAGCGGTCTTACAAACGCAATTTTATAAATAAAAAAAATACTTGTTTGAATTTTAAAAAATAAGAAAACCGTGAAGTTAGCTCAATGTTTTTCTATATTGTGAAATATAATGTTACGCCGAGTAAAATGATACCCAACATGTCACGCTTCAAAATTGCGCCTGCTCATGGAATGGCAACAAACGTTGGTACTAAAAAATCTCCATAGTCGACGTTTAAAAATTTCTACAGGTTACCAGTTTGGAGTTAGAGGAGGTCTAGTGCTAGAATTATTGCTCTCGCTCTAACAATCGCAGGGATACCTCACATGTGTGGTTTGAACAGCGTTTTCATATGTCGAAGCAACTTCCGTATCCGTTCATTCTATGTGCTTCTATTTTGCTTTATATTTTTTATTTTTACACACTCGCTTTAACCACTTCAACCCCGGAAGTATTTACCACCCTTCTTGACCAGAGCACTTTTTGCAATTCTGCACTGCGTCACTTTAACTGACAATTGCGCGGTCGTGCGACGTTGTACCCAAACTAAGTTGACGTCTTTTTTCCCCCACAAACAGAGCTTTCTTTTGGTGGTATTTGATCCCCTCTGCGTCATTTCTGATCACCGCTATACACAAAAAAAGAGCGGCAATTTGGAAAAACATATATATATTTTTTTTAACTTTTTGCTATAATGTCCAAAAAAAAAAATATAAGAAAACTTTATTCATCGGTTTTGGCCGCCATATATTCTTAAACATATTTGTGGTGAAAAAAAAAAAAAACGCAATCAGCGTTTGATTGGTTTGCGCAAAAGTTGCTGCGTTTACAAATCATGAGAATTCATTTGTTGTTTTTACAATTTATTTATTTTTTTTTTTTCACTAGTAATGATGGCAACCTGTGATTTTTATCAGGACTGTGATATTGGGGCGGACATGTTGGACATTTTTGTCACTTTTTTGAGACCATTGACACTTATAGAGTGATCAGAGCTAAAAATGTCCACTGACTACTGTAAAAATGTCACTTGCAGGGAAGGGGTTAACCTGCAGTGGGCGATCAGGTGAGCATCACATTTAGTCAGGCAGCATGTGAGGGATCTACTGATTCCTGTCACTGGGATCAGTTAGATCTCTGGTGCCCCTGGCAGCCCAGCCCCCTCACAGTTAGAACACGCCTAGGGGACACAGTTACCCCCTGCAGGTTAACCTCTTCCCTGCCAATGACATTTATACAGTAATCAGTGAATATTTACATTTCTGATCGCTGTATAAATGGCATTGGTCCCAAAAAAGATATGTCCACTGCAATATCGCAGTCGCGCTAAAAATCACAGATCGCCGCCATTACTAATGGAAAAAAAAAATTAAAAATGCCATAAATGAATTTTCATTTTTCTTTTTATTTATTTATATATATATATATATATATATATATATATATACACACATATACATACATAAATAATTTTTTTTTTTTTTTTTTTTTTTTGATTTGTATTTTAGCAAAAATAAGAAAAATTGTTTTCTTTGCAAAATTTTTGCTCTTTTTTTGTTTATAGCAGTGATCAGAAATGACGCAGAGGGGATCAAATACCACCAAAAGAAAGCTCTATTTGTGGGAAAAAGAGGGCGTCAATTTCATTTGGGTACAACGACCGCACGACCGCGCAATTGTTAGTTAAAGCGACGCAGTGCCAAATCGCAAAAAGTGCTCTGGTCCTAATGTGGGAAATCCTTCCAGTCCTTAAGTGGTTAAAGTGATTTTAAACCCAAAAGTAAACCTTTATTATATTGCAGCTTACCAATTCTTAGATGTGATGGCTGCATTAGTTTTCTTTTCTAGGCTTTCTTCTATTTTCACCTGGTGATCCAGCCAGCAAGTCTGTAGTTTTTTCAACACAACAAGCTCTCCTACAAATGTATCCGTTACAAGGATGAGACAAACCATTTAGTCCCGGTTCAAATTGGTGCGATGCGGGAACTCTGCGAATCCTCTACAGCACATGTTAAACCATGTGGTCCTCGCACCCAGATTTGCAGCCAGAATGTGGCGGAACTCCATTCTGCCACTTCCAACTTTCACCCTCCGTTTCCGATCCCTGCAAGGCAAAGCCGCCTACAAAGGGAGTTAATAGAGCCAGGTAAGGTAGAAGAGAGATGCAAGAAAGCTTCGGGGAGAGGGTTGGTGTTGCACACCGTGCATAGCGCACCCCTAAATCCTGCATTCTGTACACAGCACACCCCTGAACTTTGTATGCAATGCACTCCTGAACCCTGCATTCTGTACACAGCGTGCTCCTGAGCTCTGCTGCACTCTGTACACAGCGTGCTCCTGAGCTCTGCTGCACTCTGTACACAGCGTACTCCTGAGCTCTGCTGCACTCTGTACACAGCGTACTCCTGAGCTCTGCTGCACTCTGTACACAGCGTACTCCTGAGCTCTGCTGCACTCTGTACACAGCGTACTCCTGAGCTCTGCTGCACTCTGTACACAGCGTACTCTTGAACTCAGCACTTTTTACGTATCGCATACCAGATACAACCTGCCCTTTTAGGGCAACTATACTGCTAATACGGCCCTTGATGAATTTGAGTTTGACACCCGTGCTCTACAGGTTCCCGAATCGCACCTGACTCCCAAGGCAGTGTCAATTCAGACAGGGATCGGAATTGTATGGGTGTGAACACCCGTGCAATCCAATTCTGGTGCTGACCAAAAAAAAAGGACCCTGCATGACTTTGGTCCGAATGCGATGCAAATTCAGCCATACGATCTGTATGGCTGAAATCGCATCGCACAGCCATCGCATGTGATTTGCGCTGCAGTGCAAATCACATGTCAGGTCGCACAGCACACTGTTGTGAACCGAGCCTTAACACTGCTAGGGGTGCTTACAGTAATCAGCTTTTATTTATGTATGTAAAACTTAGTAACACTCTCCCCCCGACTGACAATGCTGCTGCCTGCTGTGCCCCCTGTGCCTCTTAATTTAGAGTGGAGGCTCTCTAAAACAGGAGGTGTGTTACTGGGCAGATCTCCAGGTGGAGGGGGGGGGGGGTGAATAAAACAAGAAAACAAAAGCAGCCTTTTTTTTACATTTGTTGTTTACAAGTTAAAAACTTTTTTTTTTTTTGCTAGACAATTACTTGGAGCCCCCAAACATTATATATATATTTTTTTTTCAAACACCCTAGAGAATAAAATGGTGATCGTCCACAACCCAATAGCAGGTTGGAATTTGATTTGCTTGTAGTAAGCCATCTTTGTGAATTTATCCGTAGAATGAATTTTCCACTCGTCTGAGCAAGATGGAAGCAGAGCGTCAGAACCTGGTGGACTCGGTGGTGGGCGCTGAGAAGAAACACATGGAGGAGAAGAGGAGGTGCGATGATCTGCAGCAGCAGCTGAAGATTGCAAAGGCCGCAGCGGAGTCTGTAAAACAGGAAATGATGGATTATAAGCAAAAGGCAACTCGCATTCTGCAGGTGAGGGGTAATGGCTGGAGAGGTGCGCCCCTTTGCAGGCGATAGCTTGTTGTACCCACAATCATTAGACAGACACACACACACACACACACACACACACACACACACACACACACACATATATATTTTTAGTAATACCTCGGATTACGAGCATAGTTCAATCCAGAAGAATGCTTGTAATCCAAAGCACTCGTATATCAAACCAAGTTTCCCCATAGGAAACAATGGAAACTCAGATGATTCTTTCCACAACCACTACTTGTCTATGCAGTACTGTATTTGGCCAGAGGTGCAGGGGCGCTGGTGACGCTCAGACACTTGGGAACAGTTGTCACTTTCGGGTGCTCCCGAGTTCTCCACGAAGCACTAGGAGCCACCAGCGCCCCCAGACCTCTGGCCACATACAGTATTGCATACACCAGAGGCTTGAATCCTGCTCGTCTTGCGAGACAGCACTCGCAAACTGAGTCAGGATTTTTTTAAAAACCGCTCGTGTTGCGTAACGCTCATAAACCGCGTTACTCTTAATCTGAGGTTCCACTGTGTATATATATTTATATATCTCTGTCTGTAATCAAGTCCATCTATTAAAGGTGGAACACCAGGCTTTTAAGTTTTGGATAGAGTGGGGGGAAAGGACAAGAACTTTAACGTTCCCTCATTATCCATTTGCGGCCCGCCACCCACAATGAACAGCGAATAGGCGGCCCGTACAGGCAAAGTAACAAACTGGTCTATCACTGCCTGTTTCCAGGTTTAGGGCGCGTGTATGAGCACCCTCTGCCAACACTCAGTGTGATTGTACACAGCGGGAGTCTGTCAGCAACTCCCGACCAATGATTAATGGCCGGGACCTGCTGATCGGCTGTGTCCAATCACAGCCCAGTTTCCTGTGTCGACAATTAACACAGAGCTTTGTACTGAGGGAGCATCTCTCTGTTTCTTATCTCTGCTTTGCAGAGATAAGAAACAAACAGATCTGTTATAAAAATCAGCACATTACACAGAGTTAGGCACACATTTAACCCCTTGATTGCCCTAGATGTTTAACCCCTTTCCCAGCCAGTGTTGTTAGTACAGTGACAATGCATAGCATTATCACTGATCACTGTATGAGCCTGGGTTTACATTGGGTGCATGCAAAACACTGCATGTGATTAACACAGGAATCGCACCGCATCCCTGTGCACATCACATGCAATGTCAGCGGTGCGATTTGAGCCATACATTCTGTATTGCTCAAATCACATCGCATCTGCACCAAAATGATTTTTTTTTTTTTCTTTTTCCTACACCTGAATCCCTTTGCATTGGGTGCAATGCCCATGCGATGCGATTCTGGCAGTCGCACTGCGTTTTGCGTTCTGTTTTGGTGTGCCGTTTAATCTAAGATTCACACCCACAGCAGATTGCATGGACGCCAAGTAGTGCGATTCGAAGAAATGCAGCGAGTCATTTTAGTTCCCCACATCGCATCAGTGTGAACCAGCCTAGCGTCACTGGTGATGTAAGTGTCGGTCAGCTAGTATCAGACCCCCGCCGCCCTATCGCAGTCCCAATAGAAGTCGCTGATCACCATCATTACTAGTGGATGCATAAAAAAAATCACGTATGTATAAAAAAAATTATACACATATGTTTTATAGCAGAAAGTAAAAAATATTGTTTTTTTCCCCAAAATGTAAATTTTTTTTGTTTATATAATAATAAAAAAAAACAGTGGTAATGATCAAATACCACCTAAAAGCTCTATTTGTGTGAAATAAATTATATAACTGTTATTTGGGAACAGTGTTACATGACGGCACAATCGCCAGTTAACCACTTCCCTACCACTGTATGCAGAATTGACGGTCAGAAAGTGGTTCAGTTATCCTGACGGGGCATCATATGACCTCCAGCAAGATAACAAGCTGGCGTGCGTGCGCCTGCCCCGGCATTCGGGGGTGTGGTGTGTCAGCCTGACACACCGCATCTCCAATCGTGGTAAAGCGATTCTGTCTGAAGCTCTTGACCATGTGATCAGCTGTGACAAATCATGGCTGATCGCAGTGTAAACAGGAAGAGACGTATATTGGCTTCTCCTCTACTCGCGTCTGCAGACGCGACTAGATGAGAGCCGACCAGTGGCTCTCCTGACAGAGGGGGGTCTGCACTGATTGTTTATCAGTGCAGGCCACCCAGGACCACCAAGGAGCCAATCAGAGAGCCCACCCTAGACCACCAGGTAAGGGGCACAATGACCAACATAGATGGCAGTCAGTGCCAATTTCAGATGCTACCCAGGACCACCAGGGAATGCACACCTTACAGTGCCCTCTATCAGTGCCGCCTATGAGTGCCCATCAGTGCCGCTTATCAGTCACCGTCGGTGCTGCATATAAGTGCCTCATCGTCAGTGCCGCCGTCATTTTTTCCAAATTTTGGGTCTTTTATTTTTAGCGCAAAAAATAAAAAGCCCAGAGGTGATCAAATACCACCAAAAGAAAGCTCTATTTTGGGAACAAAATGATAAAAATTTGGGTACAGCGTCAAGTCACATGACCTTGCAATTGTCATTCAAAATGCGACAGCCCTGAAAGCTGGTCTGGGTGGGAAGGGGGGCTAAGTGCCTGGTATTGAAGTGGTTAAAGTAGTGCAGTGCTGTATAGGAAATAATGGCCTGATCATGAAAGGGGTAAAACCTTCCGGAGGTGAAGTGGTTATCTCTGTTTTCTTCCACCTTACAGTCCAAAGAGAAACTGATCAGCAGCCTGAAGGAAGGCTCGGGACTGGAGGGGTTGGACAGCCATGTAGGCAGCAGCATGGAGCTGGAGGAGACAAGACACGAGAGAGACATGCAGAGAGAAGAGATCCAGAAACTTCTGGCTCAGATCCAGCAGCTGAAAGCTGAGTTGCAGGTAAGAAGATGTTCTCTGATGCTGTGCTTCTATATATTACATACTGCTCCTATATATTACATACTGCCCCTATATATTACATACTGCCCCTATATATCACATACTGCCTCTATATATCACATACTGCCTCTATATATCACATACTGCCCTATATATTACATACTGCATCTATATATTGAATACTGCCTCCTATATATTACATACTGCCTCTATTATATTACATACTGCCTCCTATATATTACATACTGCCTCTATTATATTACATACTGCCCTATATATTACATACTGCCACCTATATATTACATACTGCCTCTATATATTGAATACTACCTCCTATATATTACATACTGCCTCCTATATATTACATACTGCCTCTATTATATTACATACTGCCTCTATTATATTACATACTGCCTCTATATATTACATACTGCCTCTATATATTACATACTGCCCTATATATTACATACTGCCTCCTATATATTACATACTGCCTCCTATATATTACATACTGCCTCTATTATATTACATACTGCCTCCTATATATTACATACTGCCTCTATATATTACATACTGCCTCTATATATTACATACTGCCTCTATATATTGAATACTACCTCCTATATATTACATACTGCCTCCTATATATTACATACTGCCTCCTATATATTACATACTGCCTCCTATATATTACATACTGCCCTATATATTACATACTGCCTCTATATATTACATACTGCCTCTATATATTACATACTGCCCTATATATTACATACTGCCTCCTATATATTACATGCTGCCTCTATTATATTACATACTGCCTCCTATATATTACATACTGCCTCCTATATATTACATACTGCCTCTATATATTACATACTGCCTCTATATATTGAATACTACCTCCTATATATTACATACTGCCTCCTATATATTACATACTGCCTCTATTATATTACATACTGCCTCTATATATTACATACTGCCCTATATATTACATACTGCCTCTATATATTACATACTGCCTCCTATATATTACATACTGCCTCTATATATTACATACTGCCTCTATATATTACATACTGCCTCCTATATATTACATACTGCCTCCTATATATTACATACTGCCTCCTATATATTACATACTGCCTCTATATATTACATACTGCCTCTATATATTACATACTGCCTCCTATATATTACATACTGCCCTATATATTACATACTGCCTCCTATATATTACATACTGCCTCTATTATATTACATACTGCCTCTATATATTGAATACTGCCTCCTATATATTGAATACTGCTTTCTATAGATTACATACTGCCTCCTATATATTGAATACTGCCTCCTATATATTGAATACTGCTTCCTATAGATTACATACTGCCTCGGTTATATCACATACTGCCCTATATATTACATACTGCCCTATATATTACATACTGCCTCCTATATATTACATACTGCCTCCTATATATTACATACTGCCTCTATAATATTACATACTGCCTCTATATATTACATACTGCCTCTATATATTACATACTGCCTCCTATATATTACATACTGCCTCCTATATATTACATACTGCCTCCTATATATTACATACTGCCTCCTATATATTACATACTGCCTCTATATATTACATACTGAAGTGAACAGTGAATGCAGCCTATCCATTCAATAGAGAGCGGTGACATCACTGAGAATGCAGCCTATCCATTCAATAGAGAACGGTGACATCACTGAGAACGCAGCCTATCCATTCACTAGAGAGCGGTGACATCACTGAGAATGCAGCCTATCCATTCACTAGAGAGCGGTGACATCACTGAGAATGCAGCCTATCCATTCAATAGAGAACGGTGACATCACTGAGAATGCAGCCTATCCATTCACTAGAGAGCGGTAACATCACTGAGAATGCAGCCTATCCATTCACTAGAGACTGGTGACATCACTGAGAATGCAGCTTTAGGGGTTTTAGGCTTTTCTTTCTTGAGTGTGTGGAATTATCACCTGCATGTTTTGCTTTCTGTAATAATCTATTAGTATGTTATATTTGTAAAGCACTGTGCAAACTGTTGGCGCTACATAAATGATGTATTATATAATAATAATAATATCCTTAAAGAATGCACACATGGTTATACTTCATATCTTCCCTATTTCAGGATCTGGAGACTCAACAAGTGAGTGAAGCAGAAACTTCCAGAGAACAAATGAATGATCTGCAAGAGCAGATGGCGGAGCAGAGGAGGGGGAAGCAGGAGCTGGAGGCTGAACTGGAGCGCCAGAAACAGGTAATGTCCGGGCATTTTCTCCTTTTTAAAAGAGAAGTATGGGTATTTTTTTTTTTCTAGATTCATTCTCACCTAGGTGGATGCTGCATCGGTCCCCCGGCGCCTCCAACACTGAGAACGGGGCGATCGAACACCGCCAAATGCTCGGTTTCCATATCTCCCTGGGCAGAGAGCTGCTGGCTGTCAGTCACCGCTCTCTGCTCTGCTCCCTCCTCGCTCACTGGAGCGCTGGGCTGTGGAGGGGGCGGGAGCAGTCAGCTCAGGCTCTCACTCCCTTGGAACACATTTAACCCTTTGATCGCCCCTGATGTTAACCCCTTCCCAGCCAGTGTCACTAGTACAGTGATAGTGCATTTTTTTTAGCACTAATCACTGGTCCCCAAAAAAGTGTCACTTCGTGTCCGTGTCCGATTTGTCCGCCGCAATGTCGCAGTCCCGCTAAAAATCATTGATCGCTGCCATTGCTAGAAAAAAAAAAAAAATCAATAAAAAGTCCATAAATCTATCCCATAGTTTGTAGACGTGATAACATTTTGTGCAAACCAATCAATATACACTTTATTGGGATTTTTTTTAACAAAAACATTTAGCAGAATACATATTGGCCTAAATTGATGAAGATATTTTATTTTTTACATTTCATTTTTTTAATTGGATGTTCTATAGCAGAAAGTTAAAAAAAAAAAAAAAAAATATATATATATATATATATATATATATATATATATATATATTTTTTTTTTTTTATTTGTATGTGTGTGTATGTATGTATACTCATTCACATAGGCTGGGTGGCAAGGATCTGGTGGTCCCTTTGTTAAAGGGGGCTTCTAGATTCCGATAAGCCCCCCCGCCCGCAGACCCCAACAACCACCAGCCAGGGTTGTCGGGAAGAGGCACTTGTCCTCATCAACATGGGAAGAAGGTGCCAAAGCACCCACCCCCCATGTTGAGGGCATGTGGCCTGGTAAGGTCCAGGAGGAGGGGGAGCGCTCGCTCATCCCCCCCCCTCTCCCTTATTTCTTGACCTGCGTGCTCGGATAAGGGTCTGGTATGGATCTTGGGGGGGTCTCCACGCCAATTCCACCCACGAAACCGTGGAAGAAGGGTACAACTACTCCTGTTCACGGAGAAGGGCTGTTGGGACCGACCACCAACAACCC
>BLSH010305029.1:0-28933 GCA_018402905.1 Glandirana rugosa | reverse complement strand
AAGCCCCCCAACGGGGCACCTAAAAAAAAATTGTAAAAAATAAAATTAAAAAACTACTGACACCAATCTCTGTCTTACTGTCACCGTCCACTGCTCTGCTGACACCATCCACGTTTTAATACTTTTTAAAATGTTTGTTTACATTTATTTATGAGTGTGTGTGTGTGTATACATACACAACCCACATTTTTGTAAATATTTTATTCTATCTTTTCATGTGACAAATTTTCTGCCCCCTCAAAATAACTCAACACACAGTCATTCATATCTAAACTGCTGGCAACAGTTGAGTTATTTTGAGGGGACAGCAAATTTACACTGTTATACAAGCTGTACACTCACTACTTTACATTGTAGCAAAGTGTCATTTCTTCAGAGTTGTCACATGAAAAGGTAGAATAAAATATTTACAAAAATGTGGGTGTTATATGTGTGTGTATATATATATATTTGTTTTTTTTATTTATATTACACACACACACACACACACACACACACACACACCCTAATGCAATAGGCTGTGTACACCTATGCACATTCTGCTTTACTTTTGGCTTCCAGGTATGGACATGTCCCAGCTAGCACATTTTGTCCTATAGACTTAGTCAAGGTATGTGTTTGTTTTGGATGGAGCCGAGAAGGGGAAATATTCCAATAGGGACACTTGCTATGGTAACAGTTGTCCAAAAGAGCATTTCCCTCACTTTGGAGATTTGGAGATACTACTTCTCACTCCTGTTGTGTCTACAGGACAGGAAATGAAGGGAAATCTCCTCAATGGCACACAGATGGCCAAAATAAACAAACCTGGTGGTCCTTACCCTGTTCCAAACTAAAAAAAAAAGTTGGCTTTAGATGCACTTGAACAATATACAGTTTCTAGACCAGTATTCCCAGAATCCTCACCCATTTAGCCGTCTAATGACTCACTTCCTCTACATGAAACACACAGAGCTTGAGGACCGATTCGACAGCACAGCCAGTTAAAAAACAATGAAAAGTCTGTGTCCCTTTCAAGACCAAACCATGCAGTACCATGCTGTCACCATCTCCCCTAGGTGGCACTGTTCTAAGAGTAAAAGAGCGAGAACGGCCATGTAGCTGTCTGGCCTGCTAATATTGGAGTCCTTACAGGTTGGATGACCATTCCCTAGATGCAGTTTGATGGGGGAACCTCCTCTAATGCAATTCTGCCTTTATTTTCCAGCTTACTAACAAAGCGCTGAGCAGCAGCAGCCAGACGGAGCTGGAGAACAGGCTGCACCAACTGACTGAGACCCTGATCCAGAAACAGACCATGCTGGAGAGCCTGAGCACCGAGAAGAACTCTCTGGTCTACCAGCTGGAGAGGCTGGAAAATCAGATGAAGAGCATACAGGGAAGCGGAGGGGGCGGCTCCTCCATCAACATGTCTGCCGTGGATAGCGGAGATGGTACGTTCATGAGCCTATTAGGAGTTGAAGCCCAACTCCAGCCAAAGGTTTGTGTTCTGTGTGGAATGAGCAGGAAAGGATAAGAGCTTCTCATTTCTGTTGCTTTGTGTCTCTGTATTGCGGGAGATTTGGAAGCTATTTGAAGAAAAGTGAGGATGGGAGAGGTTAGAACCTCTGACAATGTGTTTGTTGCTGTCTGTGCCTTCTTGTCCCAGAGACAATGGTTTCCTTCGTTTCTCATCTTGGTGTCACCAGGAAAGGAAATGAGGGAAAATCTCCCCAATAATGGGGAAGTGAGGGAAAATCTCCCCAATAATGGGGAAGTGAGGGGAAATCTCCCAAATAATGGGGAAGTGAGGGGAAATCTCCCCAATAATGGGGAAGTGAGGGGAAATCTCCCCAATAATGGGGAAGTGAGGGGAAATCTCCCCAATAATGGGGAAGTGAGGGGAAATCTCCCCAGTAATTGGGAAGTGAGGGGAAATCTCCTCAGTAATAGGGAGGGGAGGGGAAATCTCCTCAGTAATAGGGAGGGGAGGGGAAATCTCCCCAGTAATGGGTAAGGGAGGGGAAATCTCCCCAGTGATGGGTAAGGGAGGGGAAATCTCCCCAGTAATGGGTAAGGGAGGGGAAATCTCCCCAGTAATGGGTAAGGGAGGGGAAATCTCCCCAGTGATGGGTAAGGGAGGGGAAATCTCAGTAATAGGAGTTTTCCTCTCCCTTCCCTATTACTGAGGAGTTTTCCCCTCCCTTCCCTCAGTAATAGGGAAGTGAGGGAAAAATCTCCTCCTCCTCCCTGCCAGACATGACTGACCAGTGTTGACAGATCGGAGATAAGGTAGAGGCTTTGGTTTACTTTAACCCTTACACACTGTAGGAAGGAATGCATGAACCAGAGGGACTAACAGTGATTTCTCTTAACTTTAGCGTGCATGGCCAGCGCTGTCCCGGGAGAGGCACGGGGTCTCCTGGCAGTGAAAGGGGCTGTATAACATAAATGGACTGTGTAATGTAAATGGGTTTCGTAATAAATTTTTTTAATGAAAACCACGGTCAGTAATCGTGATTCATTGATAATCTTAATCAAATCGAATCGTGAGACCAGTGAAGATGTGCACCCTAGTGGACACGTGTACACATTATGAGCTGGGAGTGAGGAATTACCCTCAATGCACAGGTGTGCCTACTCTAATAGCACCAGGTGACCCCCTGCATCAAAATTACAGGTCGCTAGATTCCCAATCCATAACATGTATGCTTGCCCCCTCTAATAGATCTACAGCAGATTTCTCCTCTCTGAGGTGGCAGAGTGCATGTGGCTACAATGGGGCTCCGGGGAAATCCTGCATGGCAGCGTAGCCAACCTATAGGTGAAAATATCAGAAGGTCACCCTATGCTAATAGAGTTGGCATGTGCATTATGGGGTGGCCAAGAGGAATCATGGGACATGTAGTCCTGACACAGGAGGTGACCTGCTGCTATTAGAGCAAGCATGTATGCACATTATGGGCTGGGAGGGAGGAATCATGGGACATGTAGTCCTGACACAGGAGGTGACCTGATGCTATTAGAGCTAGCATGTATGCAAATTATAGCCTGGGAGAGAGGAAACATGGACATGTATTCCAGACACAGGAGATGGCTTAACAACCTTATGTACTACCTGCCCCACCCTATTAGATTGTAAGCTCTTCTGAACAGGGCCCTATTAATCCTCTTGTATTTTATTGTATTGTAAGTGTATTGTCTCCCTTTTTATATTGTAAAGCCTTGCGTCAATTGTTGACATATAAATCCTGTAGTAATAATATTAATAGAGCAGGCTGGGAGTGAAGAATCATGGGATAATGAAGTCCTGATGCTCGAGGTCACCTGATGCTGTTAGATCAGGAACATATGGGCTGGGAGCAAGGAAACATGGGGCATGTAGTCCTGATACAGGCAGTCACCTGATGCTATTGGAACAAGCACATGTGGACATTATGGACTGGGAACAAGGAATCATGGGATGTATAGTCTTGATGCTGGAGACCACCTGATGCAGCAGGCACGCATGGACTGGGAGCAAGGATTCATAGGACATAGTCCTGATGCAGAGAGTTACCAGATGTTGTTGGAGCAGGCACACATGGACATTATGGGCCGGAAGCAAGGAATCATGGGACATGTAGTCCTAACACAGGAGGCTACTTGATGCCATTAGAGCAGGCGCATGTTATGGACTGAGAGCAAGGAATCGTGGGACATGTAGTTGTGATACAGGTGGTTACCTGATGCTATTATAGCAAGCACACATGGACATTATGGGCTGGAAGCAAAGAATCATGGGACATGTAGCCCTGATGCATGAGGCTATTTGATGCTTGTGTGCCTGCTCTACGTTATGGGCTGAGAGTAAGGAATCGTGGGCCATGTAGTCGTGATACAGGCAGTCACCTGATGCTATTAGAGCAAGCACACATGCACATCGTGGTCTGGGAACAAGAAATCATGGGACATATAGTCTTTTGATATTAATATAGGCAAACTCCTCCATTATGGGCTGGGCGTGAGGAGTTATGGGACATGTAGTCCTCACACAGGAAGCCACCAGATTGTGTCATTGGGTGAACAGTGACCGTTTTTGATATGAAAGTTCAGGCAAGGTCTACAAGGATAGAACCAGCTGCACACAAATATCCTGGCAACTGTTAATAGCAACATGGAGTTAAAATGCATTATACAGCGAGAGTTTAATAGCACTTTAAATATTTACCTCTGGCTTTTCCTGCTGCACAGCATTGTGGGAAGTGTGACTCCAACTTGCCGCTCTATTTTCTAAACCGACTTCCAGAATTTATGTTCTAGAATATCCTGCAGATAAAGACCAAGTGGCCCAGTTCTTCTCAGTCGCGGCTCCAGGTCTCGGCTGGGCATTGGTAATGAACTCTCTTCTGCTTTTCCTAGGTGCCCGTCTAAGGAGCGTCCCGGTTCTGTTCAGCGACTCTGACACAAACGTGGCTGGCATGTACGGCAGGGTCCGGAAAGCTGCGACCACCATAGACCAGTTTAGGTAATGATCCTTTATTCACCTGTACTGTGGAGTTAGCTGTTTTGGTTGGAGTGCCTCTTAAACCAAGCTTTTGTCGTTTGCTTCTTTCAGTATCCGTCTTGGCATATTCCTGAGAAGATATCCCATTGCTCGACTATTTATTATTATTTATATGGTAAGTAGAGGGTAGTGCACAGAGTCCTGAACTTGCTTAACTGCTTGCCGACCGTATAACCTAGATATATGGCGGCTCTGCTATGCCAGATCAGGTACCTAGTATTGAGATCTGGTACTTCCAGGTAGGCGGGTGATTTTACACAGCAGATGCCAATCACCAGGTGCCAGCCAATTTATTACTGCAGGCACCCGCCGATCGTCCGGAACACACACAGGACAGGGCTCTGCTTATGTAAACAAGGAAGAGCTCCGTCCTGTCAGTGGTGAAGAAATGGATTTACTTTCCCCGCAAAGCAGGGAATGAAATTCATTACTTCCCCTAGTAAAAGCACCACACACACAGTACACCAAACATTGGTTAGGCACACATTTAACCTTTTGATAGCCCCTGATGTTTAACCCCTTCCCAGTCAGTAACATTAGTACAGTGACAGTGCATACTTTTAGCACTGATCACTATATTAGGGTCACTGGTTCCCAAAAAGTGTCTAATTGTCCAACGCGGTATCGAAGTCACAGATTGCCGCCATTACTAGTAAAAAGAATGAAAAATATCCCGTAGGATATTGGGAAAATAGACCATATAGGTATATAGTGGTAATGGGGATTTTTGCGGTGCTGGTACAACTATTTGAACAACAAAGGTAAACTAAAATATTTTTAATAGTATTCAGTTAAAACACAAAAAGTGACACATAATTGATTTAAGAACAATGGTCCATTGCATGGCACAGACATTTTGTTGTTGTACAAAAGATTTACAGCGACATAGATTGTGTCCCAACTTGTTTCACCGTGTCCCAGCTTCTTCAGGGGACTAGTGGTAGTAAACCTAAAGCTCTGTGCGCGGTCTCCACAACGTCCAAAGGATGGAGTAAGGCCCCAAACAGGGCTTGCCATGACCAAAGTAGACCAAAAATTGCTGCATGAGAATGTATTCGTAGTGCTAATGGCAAAGTAAACCAGGAGCCAAATCATCAAACAGGTTAAGGCCTCATACACACGGGCGTATCTAAAAAAATAAACAAAACGTCGGGTCCGACGTCAAGGAAAAAAAGTTGACGTTTTTCGGCGTTATGCATTGGCGTTTTTGAGCGTTAGTGAGCGTCGGCGTCAATAGGCGTTTTTTAAAAAAAATCATCCCTCTGCTATTTTTCAACCTAAAAAAGTCGGCGTCAAAAAACGCCGGTACAATATTAGGTGGCGTTTGTTGGCGTTTTGTGGCGTCGGCGTCAAAAAACGTCAAAACGTTACAGCCTCAGAACGCGATGACCATGGGTTCTAGTTTCAGCTCACTAACGCCGACGTTTTTATGGGGCCATTGAATAACATGGAGAGCTGCAAAAAACGCCAGAAAACGCCAGCGTCAAAAAACGTCCATGTGTATGAGGCCTTAGTAAACAACCAATGAGAGCTGGCATAGTGAGGCATGGCTCCATAGTTTGTAGAGGCTATCATTTTTGCACAAACCAATTAATATACGCTTATTGGGATTTTTTTTTTTTTTTACCAAAAACTTGTAGCGAAATCTTTGAAGAAATGTAATTTTTTTCAATTTTTTTGTTGGATGTGTTTTATAACAGAAAGTAAAAAATATATTTTTTTTTTTTTTTTGTAGAAAGGGGGGAAACGGGGATCTAAAGAAATTGCTGATGGGATTATAACAGTGCTTTTGATTCAATTCACGACTAACAATCAAATAAAATCATCTTTTTTATTGATGTACATTAAAAACAGGAATGTAGAAAACATAGATACAATACCAATCCAGAAAATTAAAATCCATATTATGCATGAAGTACACGATTTAGTGATGGCAATATAGCATGATGTCCATATCCTACGTTTCGCCAACATAACATGTAGGATATGGACCATCATGCTATATTGCCATCACTAAATCGTGTACTTCATGCATAATATGGATTGTAATTTTCTGGATTGGTATTGTATCTATGTTTTCTACATTCCTGTTTTTAATGTACATCAATAAAAAAGATGATTTTATAGTCGTGAATTGAATCAAAAGCACTGTTATTATCCCATCAGCAATTCCCTTAGAGCCCCCTTGTTCCCCCCTTTCTATATAATATCAACGGGATGAGGTGCTGACGTGTACTGTGTCGTCATATTGCCTAACCCACTATCTATTGTTTTTTTTTTTTTCCACAATCGTCGCAAAAATAAAAACCGCAGAAGTGATCAAATACCACCAAAAGAAAGCTCTATTTGTGAGAAAAAAAGGACATAAATTTTATTAGGGTAGATGGACGCACGACCGCATTGGTTAAAGTAATGCAGTGCCGTATCGCAAAAAATGGCCTGGTGATGAAGGGGGGTAAATCTTCCGGAAGGCAAGTGGTTAACGGATAAGTTCACCTATTTAACCATTTGCTTACTTGGCCTTCCTGCCCAGGCCAATTTTCAGCCTTCAGCGCTGTCACACTTTGAATGACAATTGCGCGATCATGCTACACTTCACCCAGATGACATTTTTATCATTTTTTTTCCTCACAAATAGAGCTTGTTTTTGGTGAAATTTAATCACCACTGGGGGTTTAAAAAGACAGAAAATCTTGAAGAAAAAAAAAAAAAAAGCATTTTTCATAGTTTGTTCTAAAATATTGCAAACCGGTAATTTTTTTTCTACTTCACTGATGAGGCTGCACTGAGAGGCAGCACTGATGGGCACTGATAGGCAGCCATGACAGGGCAGCACTGATGGGTGGAACTGGTAGGTAGCACTGCTTAACAGCAGTGGGTCTGGAGTGTGGGAGACCGATGTCCCGTTTATTCCAGACGGTAATCTGCTTTTTTTTCCTCCTCATGCTCTGTGTGAGGGGAAAAAAAAGCCGATTACCGGCTCTGTTTACATTGACTGACCGCTGATCACGTGGTAAGGAGCCGGGATCTGCCCCTTGCTCCGATTTGTGATCAGCCAAGTCTCATGGACCCCCGCAAGGGGATCATAGGGATCGCATGCACAAGGAGGGACATTCATGGATGCCCTCCCGGCAATTTAGGCCCGCACTGTAAGCGTCTTTCTGCTATAGTGCGGGCGGTAAGAGGTTAAAAAAGAAAGTAAATGCACATCTTTTTGCAGGTAAAAAAAAATGTGCCTTTTTATTATTTTTTATTTTATCATTTAGCAGGGATGGCAGCAGGCGGATGCCAGGTCCAATTCAAGTACCTACACTGCTTGCTTTTAAACAAAAACATGTAGGGCTTGTTCACACAGTGCGGTGATCTATGATTCTCCACAGTGCATCAACGCAGGTCACTTCTAGGGCACATAAAATTAAAAAAACAATTATTTTCTATGTACCACCACAATGCTGTTGGGATGTGCAGAGTGCGGTAAAGTGAAGACCTGCTGCATTTTTCCTAGAGCACAGCAGGTGGCACTGCGTGTCACTACAGCCCAATGCACTGCGACATGAATGAATTGTCACCTCGTGACACTTCAAATAAAGTAAATAAAAAGTAAACAGAAAAGCACTTGCATGCATCGCACCACTCCCTGCTGGTCTTCCCACTGCCTGCATGGTAAAACCCTGCTTTTTACTGTGTGGGCTGCTGTGAACCAGCTTTTACAGAGCTGAATTATTGTGTCTCTTTATATATGCCTGGAATTTCATATCTTTTAATCCTAGGGAACTCCCTCCTTCCTGCGCTCACACTCCTTTGCTGTGTGCCTGCAGAGCTGAGTAACAAACAAACCCCTCAGCACCAGTGTCCTCACATAGACCGTGGCAGTGCCAGGCCCTGCCACTGTCTGAGGATAGGCAGGAGGCACATGGGATTCACACTAATGCAGAGTACAAAGCTCCAGGATATTGTTTCTGCGTAGAGAAGACTTGCTTGCCAATATTTACTAGGTTTGGTAATCCTAGATCAGGGTCTGGAGCTTGGAGACTAGCGATTGTAAACTGCTGGAATTTTTTTTTTCTTTCTGCAAGGTAAAGACATAATGTGCTAGCATGCATCGCATACTAGCACAACATTATGTGAAACTTACCTTAAAATGGAGCTGTTCCAGTGCTGCGACATCAGCATTGCAGCCGCCTCCATTTTCACCCGTCTTCCTTGCGGGCTCCGGCTCTGTGATTGGCCGTTCGCGGCACAGGGCTTGGAAAGAATGGCAGCGCTGTCTGTTCCTTCAGAGCGCATGCGCCTGTGATGTCACTGACTGCATGTAATGTACTCCTAAACTGCGCAGGTTTAGAAGATATTTAAACTACCAATGGGTAAGTCTTATTATAGGATCACCTATAGGTAAATGTCAGCAGAGGAAGTTTGCTTCTCCTTTAACCACTTGATGACCAGCAACGTACCGGTATGTCACTAGACTAAGGTTATACCGGGATGATTATTATTTATATAGCGCCAACAGTTTACGCAGCGCTCTACAACTTGAGGGTAGACAGTACAAATACAATACACTTAAATACAGGAGGAATCAGAGGGCCCTGCTCGTTAGAGCTTACAATCTAAGAGGGAAGGTCAAGGGATACAAGAGGTAATAACTGTGGGGGATGTGCTGATGGAGAAGATAAATGTACAGCTGTTAGGTGATGCCTGTAGTATCGTTTTTTTAGAGCCGATGGTCTGCTCTCTTGTAAAAGCAATCCTACCGGCTAACTAGCCACTAGATTGCTTTTACAAGCAGTAGGAGGGGTCGTGTTAGCGGCTCTGATTGTTATTACAAGAGGAGCCGACCGCCGGCTCTAAAAAAACGATACAGCCTGCAGCTGCATATCATTCCGGTATAACTACCGAAGCTCCAGCAACGTACGGGGATGTCACTAGATGGGAGGTGGTTAAAGGGGTTGTAAAGGTTTGTT
Organism: Glandirana rugosa; assembly: GCA_018402905.1. Classification (NCBI taxonomy): domain Eukaryota; kingdom Metazoa; phylum Chordata; class Amphibia; order Anura; family Ranidae; genus Glandirana; species Glandirana rugosa. Next base: position 19,447 of record BLSH010305029.1, on the reverse strand, counting down.
TGTTTTTTTTTTTTAAATAACAAACATGTAATACTTACCTTGGCCCCGATCCTTCTCTTCTGAGGTCCCCCAGCAGCTCTTCTCGAATGCCCCCTCAGGGAAGCACTGTCCCTGGGGGCACTCGTGCGGGCGTACTCCTGAGTCCTGTTGCTGCGTTCATTGACACAGACAGTAGGACTCGGCCCCGACCCCCAGCTCCCACATCACTGGATTTGATTGACAGCAGCGGGAGCCAATGGCTCCAGCTGCTATCAATTTATACAATGAGGACCTGGAGCTGCTGGGTTCGTCCCCGTCGCTGGAACGATCGGATTCAGGTAAGTAAAAGGGGAGTTCTGTGGGGCTGGTGCAGTACAGGTTTGTCACCTTAATGCATAGAATGCAAACCTCAAGACCTTACAACCCCTTTAAGGACCTGGTCAGTTTGCAGTGACATTCCTTTGGTATGAGTCCGCTAAGGTAACAAGACTTTGTCCTGTATGATTGTGTATTGTGAGCCAACAATAAGAATATGAAATATACAATTTCCCCATCAGCAGGGGAGTTCAGAGAAGCCAGGTCTGAGGGATCAGTGCCAAGAGCAGTGACGCTGTTGAGAGAGCCAGGTGGCTTAGCATTTTCCATGATGTTTTGCTGATGAAGATTCCCCAGTGTGGGCAATTATTTATGGAATTTTACTTTTTACTTTTTTTTTTTTCAATAAAAATGGGCTGCCAAGCCCTTAACCACAGTTCAGACTGGAGAGGACGCACTACAAACGCCACTCAGCTGAATTCCCCGTATCGGAAGACGCATTGCAGAGACAGGGAAGGGAGGGGTCTGACCAGAAAAAAAAATAAACACATTTCTAATCTATTCATTTTATATTTCAGGCGCTCCTGCACCTCTGGGTGATGATTGTACTTCTGACCTACACCCCAGAAATGCACCACGATCACCCCGCCGGGAAATAGCCGTGAGACTTTCACTTGCTCAGCTGTTCTAGGACTGATCGCTCTATCATAGCAGCGGAACCTTCTGGCTAGCCTAGGCACTGCATCACTGAACCCGCACACTACGATCTGTAGACCTTTTCCTCTGCAACCGATACAGGAATAGATTCCATTACTGACAAGATTTCTCATACAATGGGGGGGAGATTTACTAAAACTGGAGAGCGCAAAATCTGGTGCAGCTGTGCATGGCAGCCAATCAGCTTCTAACTTCAGTTTGTTCAATTCAGCTATGACAATAAAACCTGGAAGCCGATTGGTTTCTACACATATCTGCACCAGATTTTTCTCTCTCCGGTTGTAGTAAAGCAACCCCCAATGTGTTACTTTATTGAGCATTGCAAAAGGTTTAATAAGAAAATCTAAAGACTAACATTATGAAGCTCCTGCTCACATGGGGTTCAGCTTGTATAAGAGCAGTGCGTACAGGAATGCCTTTGTAAAGATTTCAGCAAGCAGCCCCACTGAAGCCTTAAAGTGGTTCAGAAGGGTGAAGGTTTCTTTTTTTTTTTACATGTAAATACATTCTCTGCATTAAAGTGGTTGTAAAGGCAGAAGGTGCAACCTATGCGTTTAAGATGAAAAACCCTTCTGTGTGCAGCACCCCCCCCCTGAACCCTATCTCTATACAGCAATGTTGCACGAGAGCCTTGGACTGTCAAGAGACTCTCCCTCTTCATTAGCTGAGACAACAGTGGGTGCCATTGGCTCTCGCTGCTGTCAATCAAAGTCAGTGAGCCAATGAGGGGCAGGGCCTAGTCTCGGCTCTGTCTGAATGAACACACAAAGTAGCAACTCGGCTCGGTTGCCCCCATAGCAAGCTGCTTACTGTGGGGGCAGGAGGGAGGGTCCAGGAGCGCCATTGAGGCACCCGAGCTGAGGAGGATCGGGGCTACTTTGTGCAAAACCATTACACAGAGCATGTAAGTGTAACATGTTATTCAGTTCCAATCCCCTTATACTTACCAGAGCCAGGTCTTGATTCAGCGCTTTTCCTGTCTGCAGCAGCGTCTGTCTTCGCTCTCTCTCTTCTCATAGGCTCAGACAGCAGTTGAAACCATTGGCTCCTGCTGCTGTCAGTCACAGCCAGTGAGGAGGGAGCAGGAGGCGTACTCTGAGTGTCAATGGGCACACAGAGCCGGCTCAGGAGCAAGCTTGCACGAGTGCCCCCATTGTAAGCGGCTTGCTATGGGGGGCACGCAACGGGGGAGAGGCCAGGAGCACCCGAGAGGAGGAGGAGGAGGATCTGGGCTGCTCTGTGCAAAGTCATTACACAGAGCAGGTAAATATTCTGTCCCGGTATCCGGGTTTTAAGCACAGTGTATTCTGCTTATTATGCCTTCCCAGGTTCCTCCTCCTCCTTACAACACCACGCTAATGACATTTTTAGATATAACCTTTTAATGACATTATTTTACTCCGTGATCTCATCACTGCAATTCTATATACAATGCAGGAGGATTATGGCTGTGTGGAGCAGTGGGCATCCTACGCAGGCTGTATTTGCAATCAGACCACCCCTAGGTGACACCCACATGTAATGCTAAGCCTCCATGAAATCCAGTGAATGGAAGGGGCTGGAAAAGATAGGGCTGCTAGATGATGCTGGACATCCTTCAACCAGGAAATCTGACCTGCTGCAACCTCTAATGCACAATGTGAGGAGCTCACAGTGTGCAGTGAAATCAGAGGAAGATGTTTCAGTCCAGGAGAGGACCCGGTACACCTGTGCAAGACTGAAGGGAAGGTGGGAGGTCGGATTTAAAAGGGTTATAACCTGTCCGATTTTTTTTTTCTTTTTTTGCCATCTGTGACCCATTAGGGAAATTTACCTTCACTTCCTGTCTCATAGCCAAATAGGAAGTGAGGGGAGTGAGTTCTACTGTAAAGTAAAAATTTGCAGCTCCCCCCTTAGTCCCCCTATACTTACCTAATCCCCATCTCAATTCAGGGCTGTTGGCTCCTTCTGCAGTCAGTGAGGAGGGGGTGGGGCCGTGCCATACTGTGTGTGTCAATGGACACAAAGCCAGCTCAGGAGCGAGGCCGCACGAGTGCCACCATATCAAGCGGCTTGCTATGGTGGCGACCTAGCTGGGGGCAGGAGCCAGGAGTGCCGGCAGGGGAACTGAAAAGAGGAGGATCGGGGCTGCTTTGTGCAAAACCATTATACAGGGCAGTTAAATATAACATGTTTGTTATTTAAAAGTAAAACTAGAACCTGTGCAATCACCTTAAGGGGGTGCTGCTGGTCACTTTAAGCAAGCAACTAGCAGCCATTCAAGAAACCAAGTAGAGCTGAAGCTCTGACCTGTGTTTAGGGCTAGTTTTCACTTGCTTCAAAACAAAGCTTCGGACAGGCTTTGTTAAAGCTCTCTGAACACCAGTCAGAGTCCTGTTTACACCTTGCTTTTGCTTGGTGTTTCAGTGGGGCTCCAAAGAGGCTTTGGAGTAGCTTCAATGAGGCTTTGGTGGGGCTTCAAATGAGCTTTGCCATTGACTTCTATTGAGGCTTTGAAGACGCTTTGAAGCCCTTGCTTGCTGCTTCAGTGGGGCTTCGATGAGGCTTTGGTGGAGCTCAGTGAGGCTTTGGTGGGGCTTCGATGAGGCTTCAAGCAAGCTTTGCTATAGATTTCTATGGAGGCTTTGAAGCCCAACTAAAGCGACATGGGGTATAAATTTTGAAACGAAGCACAAGCAAGGGCGAAGCAGGACTGTACTCTAACCATTTTATTTAGTGATAGGGGCTTTGACTAGCGCTCTCAAAGCGTGCCCAAAGCCTTGTTTTGAAGTAAGTGTAAACTAGCACTTAGGACTAGTTTACACTTGCTTTGGCTTCAACGCTCATTAAAGCTCATATAGCTTCAACAAGCTTTTATGATGTGTTTTTGAGGCTTCGGCGGTGCTTCGACGAGGCTTCAGTGATGCACTTTTGAAGCTTTGTTGAAGCTTGGCCAATGCCCTGTGCATTTGTTGATATCTCACACCTGCAATTTCTCCAAAACAAAGCGAAGCTAAAGCTGAATTCCAGCCTCTGAAAAGCCGCAGGTGCTTCAAACAAGCTTTGTCATAAGACTTCTATGGAGGCATTGAAGAGGCTTTGAAGCCTGGCTAAAGCTACATGGGGTATAATTTTTGACTCCAAGCTGAAGCAAAGCCAACGTAATGTGTAAACAGGATTAGTGGCATGGGCATTGACTGGCGTTAAGAGAGCTTTAACAAAGCGTGCCTGACGCCCTGTTTTGAAATAAGTGTAAACTAGCCCTTAATGTGTGTTGAAGCTGAAGCAAGTATAAATGAGTCCAATGTCCTCAAACTGGAGCTGAATGCTTCGCAACAATTTAAATTGTGGTGCAAACAAATGCTAATGCACCATCCACATGAGTTAGCCTCTACCCCCCCTTAGGTAAATGTAATGATACGCATGTGTAGCATACGTAGTTCATAAAATATCCCATAGGAAGGGTGTTGTACTTCAGTAGGCAGCTCCACCTGAGACAGGAACAAGTCTCTGAAACTACTAAAAAAAAGGAACACAAGGGGGCGCCACTTACTTGCAGCATCAATGGGTTTATTCTGATTAAAAAAAGCTGAATGCAAATTCAAAGAGCTTATCTGCAGCCAGGCCACATTGGATGGAAGCCGTCCATCGGAAGAGCCGCTTGTCAGTGAGGAAGCCAGGTCCAATGTTCCAGGAGGTGGGGAGAGCCACTGTGGGGCGCAAGGCAGGATGTGACATCACACCTGGGGTGGGCTGGTTGCTATGGTAACGTGTTTCGGAACCCCTATTTGGCTCCTTCCTCAAACAATTGCCCAGTGCCTAGCAAATGCTTGCTGCTCTTATACAGGGAACCCGTGTGAGTGAGGCCTGAGCAATGGCGGCACAGAACGCCTCCTCCGCTCGTCAGAATTCTGTCCCAGTGGCGTCTGTATTTGCACTCGCCTGTTCCTGGGACGCACTGGACCAGCAGAGGGCTTTGCGTTCTGTTGCCAAGTACTGATAGGTTTTATATCATTTCTCCATGACAGGTGCACTTTAAATACTGGGTTAAGTGTTCCCAATTTATTAAAATTCCTATTTGGACTTTCTTAATTAATCGTTTCCTCTTTCTGCAGATGTCAGATTATCTTGCCGCATCTTCACAATAATTCAACTTTCACCTATATTTGTTTATATTCTTTCTGCATGTGAGTGGGCGGGCAGAATAAGCGAAACACATGTCTTTTTATTAACAGGAAGCGCCCACTGATCATCAGGTAATCGCTCAGTCAGGCAATGATTCGCTCTTATATGAAGAATAATTTCATAGCGTTAGAAATCACATATAGAGGAATAGATGGCTTAAAGTATTCACCCGCTTTTGTACATGTAAATGGGCGCTTGACTTGCGGCCCTCCAGTTGTTGCGGAACTACAAATCCCACGAGGCCTTGCAAGGCTGACCGGTACAAGCATGACTCCCAAAGGCATGGGATGATGGGGCTTGTAGTTTCACAACAGCTGAAAGGCCACAGGTTGAGCTCCCATGGTAAAGCAATGGGCAAACCTCTGCTGACCTCTCCAGCTTTCCCTTCACTCACCCTCATTTCTGTTCGGCTATCGGGATCAAAAAACAATCTGGGGTGCGTTTTGTTAAATCGGTGGCCATGTAGCGCTGGGGCTTGATCGCTCAAACGCCTGCTACTTTGCAAGCCTAATTGGGCACAGCACAGGTTCACGTTAAAGTTTAATTTCCAGGCGTAAGGTCTTTCCTTTCCTCCAAGCAACTGCCATGTTGGTTTAAAAAAGAATCCTAATGAGAGGGCTCGTTCACACTAGTGGTTAAGGGGTGGTAAAACCCTGCAGTTGAGCCACTTTTTATTTTTCTACCCCCGACCTGCTGCCCCTTTGGCTGTAGAGTCAGTGGCCGGGGGAGATGTACACATGCCGCTGCAGGAAATATACCTCCTTTCACTTTCTGCAGGCGTAGCGCCCACCAATCGCAACCCCACTCTAGCGTGAGGTATAAGGGATTAAAGTGAGTTAAGCCTAAAATTGCTCCCACTCTTCTCTAATGCCTCGTACACACGGGACGACGATCACATTCAATGCGTCGTATTCACGACCGTTGCATGCGGAATCGATCGTTTGTGGGCCCGCTTTCAACAGTTGAACATACCACGGTTGTATATGGGAGTTGTATGTGCAGACTACAAAACTTGGTCGTACCAACAAGCTCGCATACGACCGTTGTATCGTGTGTAGAGTAGTTGGGTACAACAAGTTGTATTGTGCTAAACACGCATGCGCCAAGTCCACTTCAACTAAACGAAATGAGATGAAGGAGCCCAAAGGGTGACGCTACTTCCTCTTTATACGCTCGTTCGCGTCATCACGTTCGGCCGGCCGCAAGTTGTATGTACGACCGTCGGGTGCACGTCAGTATGCCATTTACATTATGCAACATACGATTTGCGACGATCGTAGGTACGATCGTCGTCCCATGCGTACGAGGCTTTACACCTAGATTAACTACGCTGTAGGCGAAAGATGCTTATACACTTGCCTTTTTCAGGGCGCTGCGGTCCAGTAACGTAGCCGGCTTCAGAGGAGAGGCAGCCGGCAACGGATGCCCCATAGTAAGCCTATGGGTGACGTCACTGCCCAGGCTTTCCATCTTTAGTTACACCCTCTCCTCTCCCCTGAAGCTGACTGCTGTGGAGAGCATGAGACTGGACCGGTGTGTTCTGAAAATTGTTTAAGTATATGCATCTTCCTTCTATAGCAGGGGTCTCAAACTGGTGGCCCTCCAGCTACAAGTCCCATAAGGCATTGCAAGGCTGAGCTTTACAAGCATGACTCCCACAGGCAGAGGCATTATGGGACTTGTAGTTTCGAAACAGCTGGAGAGCTGCCATTTTGAGACCCCTGCTCTACAGAGGGGGGAGGGAACAGTTTTAAGCTTGTCAAATTCTCTCTGAAAAGTGATCTGAATTCAGATCATCCTTCAGAGACCAAAACAAGTGTGAATGAACCCTGAAAGCACCTTTTTCTTGCCTTGGGAGACACCTGGCTCCAAGTCTTCTCTCCAAACTGCAGAGTGGGAGGGTCCTTCTTTGAGTGCTTACATCAGGGGTTCTCTCAAATCCTAAAGGCTGATGATGTCACCATGAACAGACCAAATCAGGGTGGCCATAGACTGCAGGGCTGGATCACCGGTCTTCACTCCCAGTAGAGCGGATATGTATTGGTGGAGCGCTGGGCTCCAGGACAGGCGAATCTTTGATAAGAATCCACCTTTTAGAAGCAGCTTTCTGTCAGTTGGGGGTCTGTGGTGTACCCTAGAGCGCATTAAAACTTGAATAAGTCAAAGATTTATTTTTCACAACAAGAATTCCAGGGGCTCAAAATTCCGCCTTCATCAGGGCTGGAATTCAGAGATACCGGACAAATTGGCCAATTGAAGGAATACTGAGATGGATTAGGTCACCAGACTGACAGACTTTGTGCCTTCTTATCCTGGTGATAAATACTGTACCTATTACTTGTCCTGGTGTCACAGGTTCAGGAAGTAAGTGAAAATCTTCCTAGTGAGGTCAAGTTAACTCCTCTCTGCAATCTTTGCTGAAGAGACTAATTTTGTGCAGTCATATACTGTAGATAACTTTCTTTTCTGCTCTCAGTACAGTTTATAAGCCTGAAGGTACACACATACACTTGCCAATTCTTGGGACAGTGATGTCCAAAATAGTGCACACTTATCATTTACCTTTCCTTGGGAAAGGCACATTTCAAGACTGTGCACATCTACCCTTGACAATCTTTGAGCTGGCAATGCCTAAGATGTTGCAAGCCTACCCCTACTGATCCTTGGGCCAGCATTGACCAAGGCGGTGCACGACTACGTTTACCAAATCTTGGGCCAGCAGCATCCAAGATGGTGCACATTGCCTACCCTTGTTGATCTTTGGGTCCACAACGTCCAAGATGGCACACATTGCCTACTGTTCTTGAGTCAACAACATCCAAGACCATGCATTGCAGCCTACTCTTACCAAAATCTATGGCCAACAAAGTCCAAGGTATTGCAGGCCTATCCTTGCCAATCCTTGGGCCAGCAACGTCCAAGATGGCACACCTCCACCCATACGAATCCTTGGGCCAACCACGCCCATGATGGTATGTGTCTATCTTTACCTATCCTTGGGCCAGCAACTTTGAAGATGGAGCATGTTGCCTACCCTTACCGATCTTATGGTCACCAACATCCAAGATGGTGCACTTTGCCTACTCTTATCGCATCTTGAGCCAGCAACACCTAAGACACTGCACACAACCTACTCTTACCAAATCTTTGGCCAGCAATGTCCAAGAAGGCACACCTCCACCCATACCAATCCTTAGGCTAGCTATGCCCAAGATGGTGCATGTTGCCTACCCTTACCAATCTTTGGCCCAGCAGCGTCCAAGATGGCGCATGTTGCCTACTCTTACCAAATCTATGATCAGCAAAGTCTAAGATAACGCACGTCTACCCCTTGCTAATCCTTGGGCCAGCAACATCCAAGAGGGCATGCTTCTACCCATACCAATGCTTTGGCCAGCCACGCACAAGATAGTACGTGCCTACCTTTACCGATCTTTGGGCCAGCAACAGCTAAGATGGCACATGTTGCCTGCCCTTACCGAACTTTGGGTCAGCAGCGTCCAAGATGGTGCACGTTGCCTACGCTTATCAAATCTTGAGCCAGTAACATCTAAGACAGTGCATGCAGCCAACTCTTACCAAATCTATGGCCAGCAAAGTCCAAGATAATGCATGTCTACCCCTTGCTAAACCTTGGGCCAGTAATATCCAAGATGACATGCCACTACCCATAGCAATGCTTTGGCCAGCCACGCCCAAGATGGTATGTGCCTAACTTTACTGATCTTCTGGCCACCAACATCCAAGATGGTGCACACCCACCCTTACTGATCCTTGGGCCAGCACCGTCCAAAACAGCGCACACCTACCCTTCCCAGTCCTTGGGCCAGCAACGTCCATGAGGGCACACACCTCCCCTTCCATACTGTCCCAGCTCACATAGCCTATCCCTGCCGCTGCCAAGCTGACCAAAATATATTTCATTAAACATTTTCAAGGTTTGGAAAAATCTGCAGCACCAATGTGGATATTCAGTACATATACTGTATTTATCAGACTGTATGTAAAAAAATCATGAAAATATTAAGAAGTCCTTGAACTTTTTCAGACTTCGGCACTTGTAAGATTTTAAATGTAAATAGTTATTTTTTTCTTTGATCTGTATAACATTTGGGGGCTGTCGAATGACTAGTGCAATCTTTTAGTAAATAAAATTTAAATAATAAAATATCAAATTGTTTTCCCCGCTCTGGATCTTGCATTTCTTTTTTTCTTTGGTTAATCTTTTTGGTGACTAATTTCAGGTACCCCGTGTTAGGGCTGTTCATAGAGGCCTCAGTGATGATGATCTGACAAAAGGTGAAGTGGGGAAGAGGATCTGTAGAAGTGCTAGAAAATTACCTAGAATCCCCAAACATAATATATTTTCCTAAAGCAGAAGGCCCTAGAGAATAAAATGGTGGCTGTTGCAATTTTCAACGTTGCAGCTGTTTATCGAAATGCAAACTTTCAGCAACAAATACACTTGAATTAATTTCAGTGCACACAAAGACAATAGAATACCCCTGCTATTGGTAAAAATATAAAAGATGACATTGCGTTGACATGTTTGGTATCAATTTACTCAAGATTTAAAATTGCAGCAAACTATGGTATCTGAAATTGTCCATAGGTGACACTTTAAAAGCCTTTACAAGGTTATCAGTTCAGAGTGAGTTGTGAATTAGAGACTTCGAATTATTGCTCTCACCCTGACATTTGCAGCGATACCTCACATGTGTGGTGCAATCGCTGTTTACAGATGTGTACTGGACCTACACTATATTGTCAGAAGTATTGGCCCTCTCTGATTGCACTGGACACGCGTACACTTTATTACCAAAAGCATTGAGACGCCTGCCTTTACACACACTGGGAAGGCATGGCATCCCAGTCTTAGGGTTCAATATTGAGTTGGCCCTCCCTTTGCAGCTATAACAGCTTAAACTCTTCTGGGAATGCTGTCCACAAGGTTTAGGAGTGCGTCTATGAAAATGTTTAACCATTCTTCCAGAAGAGCATTTGTGAGATCAGGCACTGATGTTGGATGAGTAGGCCTGGCTCGCAGTCTCAGCTCTAATTCATCCCAAAGGCCAATCAAGTTCCCCCACCCAAAACTCGCTCATCCATGTCTTTATGGACCTTGCTTTGTGCGCTGGTACACAGTCATGTTGGAACAGTGGTGTAGGGAATGGCACTCTCGTCTGGCAGCAAAAGGGTCACTGGTTCGAATCCAACCACAACACTACCTGCCGGGAGTTTGCATGTTCTCCCTGTGCCTGTGTGGGTTTCCTCCCACACTCCAAAGACATGCTGGTAGGTTAATTGGCTCCTGTCTAAATTGGCCCTAGTATATGTATGAATATGTGTTAGGCACCTTAGATTGTAAGCTCTCCTTGAGGGTAGGGACTGATGTGAATGTACAATGTATAAATTGACAGCGCTATATAAGTACCTGAAATAAATAAATAAAATAAACAGGAAGGGGCCATCCCCAAACTGTAAAAAAAAAAAAAAAAATTACTGATCACTTCCCCAGAGTAGTACAATGTTACTATGGTAACATTGAGCTACTCTGATGAAAGTATTAAAAAAAATATTTAAAATATTGAACAAAAAAAAAAAATGTTAAAACACGTAATAAATATATATATATATATATATTTTTTTTTTTTTTAACATGCTGTCAGTGTCCCTGATCACTGCCGCACCGGTCATATCATGACGCTGTACTGTGCTGGTAACAGTATGTAAAAAAAAAAACAAAAACACATTTTATTTAATTTCTTAATTTTCCCAAAAAATGTGACAAAAATAGTACAATTTCAAAAAACTCGCCATGCCTCTTACTAAATGCCTCAGACTGTCTACTTTCCAAAAAGGGGTAATTTGGGGGGCATGTGTTCCGTCCTGCCATTTTAAGGGCCTCGAGGAATAATTGATCAATTTTCAAATATGCTATATATCCCATAGTTTGTGGACGCTATAACTTTCCTACAGACTAAATAATATACACTGATTGGGATTTTTTTTTTTTTTTTACCAAAGACCTAGCAAAATACATTTTGGCCTAAATTTATGACGAAATTTCATTTTATTGGGTACGTTTTATGGCAGTAGAAAATATCTTTTTTTTTTTTTTCAAAATTGTTAGTCTTTTTTCATTGATATCACAAAAAATAAAAACCCCAGTGGTGATCAATTCCCACCAAAAGAAAGATCTATTGTGTGAATAAAATGATAGAAATTTTTCATTTTCATACAGTGCTGCATGACTGCGCAATTGCCAGTGCTGAGTAGCAAAAAGAAATAATGCCCTGGTCATGAAAGGTATAAAACCTTCCGGAGCTTAAAGTGTTACTAAACCCAGGAGCCTGCAGTCACTATATCTGGTCTCCCACATTACTGACTGTCCTATGGCACACCTCCACCCATAGCAATCCTTGGGCCAGCCATGCCCAAGATGGTATGTGCCTACCTTTACCGATCCTTGGCCCAGCAATGTCCAAGACGGTGCACACCCACCTTACTGATCCTTGGCCTAGCACTGTCCAAAACAGCGCACACCTACCCTTCCCAGCCCTTGGGCCAGCAACGTCCATGATGGCTCACACCACCTACCCTTCCCAATCCTTGGGCCAGCAATGTCCATGAGGGCGCACACCCACCCTTCCCAATCCTTGGGCCAGCACTGTCCAACAGAGTGCACACCACTTACCCTTCCCAATCCTTGGGCCAGCAATGTCCATGATGGCACACACCTACCCTAGCATTTGTTGAGTAAACACTGTCCCAGCTCACAAAGCCTATCCCTGCCACTGCCAAGCTGACCAAAATATATTTCAGTATATAGCAATTTAGTGACTTTATCAGAGTCCGGCCAAGCACTGGTTAAAGCTTGTAGGAGGAGTTTTCATTCTGCTCTGACTGTCCTATGAGACTGCAGGACCCCTGACCCTCTGTCTGAACAGTGCTGATTGCATATGATCAGCAAAGGGCCAACCTTCCAAAAAGAAAATTCTAGCAATACACACCAAACTGAGCATGTGCAAAGTGCCCCCAAGGCTCTGTCCTATCAGGAGATGGATTGGGGAGCGGGGAGGATCAGAGAAGACAGGACCAAAAAGCCTTTTTACACAATGCGGAGGATTAACCCCTTAGGTTCCACAGTAAGTATAACAAGCAGGCTTTACTGCACACACATTACAGACTGATTTTACTGTTGTGGGTTAAGTAACACTTTAAATTGAAATGTGTGGTAGTAGTAGAAAGCGATCGGAAAAAAATGATGTTTAATGTTGAAAACGATCTGAAAAATGTGGACCTTAGAAATTTTCCAACAGATACAGTGATTGGGTCATCAAACTTTAGATCGACAGAACGTTTCAATTCATGCTTGAAGTTTTGTTCATTTCTCTACTCGTCTATGGCCAGTTTAGGACAATCCATAGATCAGGGATATGCAATTAGCGGACCTCCAGCTGTTGCAAAACTACAAGTCCCATCATGCCTCTGGGTTTCATGCTTGTGGCTATCAGAGCCTTGCTATGCCTCATGGGATTTGTAGTTCTGCAACATCTGGAGGTCCGCTAATTGCATATCCCTGCCATAGATGAAAGGTAAAGTCTTACCCAATTGAAGTCCAGGCCTTTTCTGGGACGTTTTGTTTACAAGTAAAAATATATATGTTTTGCTAGAAAATTACTTAGAACCCCCAAACATTACGTACATATATTTTTAGCAGAGATTCTAGAGAATAAAATGGCGGTCGTTGCAATCTTTTATGTCACGTGGTATTTGCGCAGTGGTTTTTCAAATGCAATTTATTTTTGGAAAAAATACATTTCTCCTATCGTTCACTGACAGACGCAGCTTCTCCATTACGTGTGGGGTTTATGCTGTCTCACTAGGAGTTAACTAGGCAGGGAAAAGAAACAGCTGGCCCCTCCCATGGTGGCCGTCCTCTCTTCCCACATAAAACCCCCTCATAGCATAGCTCTTCAGTCTAAATGCCTAGTTTGCAAGGAATTGACCTGGCTTCCCTTGAGGAGAATTGCGGTCCTGTTTGTTTGTTTTTTATTCAATCAAATTTGCCGCAGCTGGGGGACGCCGGACATGGATCTCATGGCGTCCCGGTTCAATCACAAGGTGGAGACCTTTGTGTCCAGAATGAAGGATCCGTTGGCAGTGGCCATGGACGCTCTGGTGGCCCCCTGGGGCCGTTACCGCCTTCTGTACGCTTTCCCTCCGATAAAACTGCTTCCGCGATTGATACGCAGGATAGTGGCGGAGGGGATACCAATAATCCTGGTGGCTCCAGATTGGCCTCGGCGCACTTGATATGCCGACGTGGTGCAAATGGTGGCAGACGCCCCTTGGCGGCTCCCGCTGCAAGACGATCTTCTGTCTCAGGGACCCATCTTGCACCCTGCTTTACCCTCGCTGGCTTTTACGGCTTGGCTATTGAGTCCCAGGTGCTAAGAGATAGGGGAGTCGCCGACTCCGTGATCCCTACTTTGTTAAAAGCTTGCAAGTGTACTTCTCGCAAGATTTATCACCGCACCTGGAAGGCTTACATAGCTTGGTGCGAGGCGGAGGGTCATAACCCTCGCTCTTATGTCGTGTCTAGGGTCCTGACTTTTTTGCAACAGGGCCTGAACAAAAAAACTGGCTTTGAGTACCCTCAAGGGTCAGGTATCGGCTTTGGCGATTCTCTTTCAGAGACCTTTGGCTTTGCACTCGTTGATTCACACCTTTGTACAGGGTGTGCGACGTGGCGCCTCGGGTGAGATCCCCGATGGCTCCGTGGGATCTAAATTTGGTGCTTTCTGTTCTTCAGAAACCGCCATATGAAAATATCAGGGAGATTTCCTTACAACTGCTGTTGCAGAAGGTGGCCTTTTTAGTTGCCATCACTTCCGCCAGACGGGTGTCGGAATTAGCAGCACTATTGTGCAAGTCTCCCTACCTGGTCCTACATAGGGACAAGGCGGTCTTGCGACCCTCTCCTTCATTCCTTCAGAAGGTGGTTTCTTCCTTTCACATTAATGAAGATATTGTTCCTCCTTCATTGTGCCCTCGCCCATCGCACCCAAAGGAGTTTGAGTTGCATGCTTTGGACGTAGTGAGGGCCTTGCAAGGGTACTTGGCTGCTACAGCTTTTTTTTTCGAAAAGTTGATGCCTTGTTTGGCTGCCAGAGGGCCCGCGCAAGGGATTGGCGGCCTCGTCGGCTACGATTTCTCATTGGATTAGAAAAACCGTGACTCATGCGTATTCTGTTCGGGGCAAGGTCCCCCCTTTTCCGGTCACAGCTCATTCTACCCGGGCTGTTAGCACTTCCTGGGCTTTCAGACACCAGGCCTCGGTGTCACAGGTGTGCAAGGTGGCCACTTGGGCCTTGGTTCACACTTTCACTAAGTTTTACAAAGTTGATGTGTTTGCATCTTCGGATGCTGCTTTGGGCCGCAAAGTTTTGCAGGCGGCAGCATAGGCGCATCTGGCGCCTCCTTAGAGGTTCAGTTGGGTACTGTTAGTGTTTACCCACCCCTCTTTTTGACACAGCTTGGGGATGTCCCTACACGTAATGGTGAGCTGCTTCTGTCAGTGAACGATAGGAGAAAAAGGGATTTTATTAGAACTTACCGTAAAATCCTTTTCTCCGAGTTCACTGACAGATGCAGCACCCACCCCTCTGTGCTCTGTTCTTGTACGGCTTTAGTACAAACTGAAGAGCTATGCTATGAGGGGGTTTTATGTGGGAAGAGAGGACGGCCCCCATGGGAGGAGCCAGCTGTTTCTTTTCCCTGCCTAGTTAACTCCTAGTGAGACAGCATAAACCACACACGTAATGGAGAAGCTGCGTCTGTCAGTGAACTTGGAGAAAAGGATTTTACGGTAAGTTATAATAAAATCCCTTTTTTAATTAATTTTTGTGCAAAAAAACAATATATATAACCCTATTTTTTGCTAACATATAAAAGATGATGTTACGACGAGTAGATCGATACCTAACCTGTCACGCTTTAAAGCTGTGCATGCTGGTGGAATGGTAACAAAACTACAGTACTTAAAAATCTCCATAGGCGGCGCTTTAAAAAATTTGTACAGGTTACCTGTTTACAGGTACAGAGGAGGTCTAGCGATAGAATTATTTTATTGCTCTCGTTTGAGGATTACACACATATTTGGTGCGAGCACCGTTTAGATTTGTGTGCTGACTTACGTATGCGAGCACGGAGGGATCAGGTGCTCTACATTTTTTTCTATATATATATATATATATATATATATATATATATATATATATATATTTTTTTATTTAATTTATTTTCATGCCCCCCCCCCCCCCCAAAAAAAACCTCTCTAGCAATACACATCAGACTAAGCATGTGCAGAATGCCCCCAAGGCTCTGTTCTATCAGGAGATGGATTGGGGACAGTGGAAGAAGGGGAGGATCATAGAAGGCAAGATCAAACAGCCTGTTACTAGGTTCCACAGTGAGTATAACAAGCATGCTTTATTGTATATACACCGACTGATTTTACTGTTGTGGGTTTAGTAACACTTTAGGTGGTTAAATTCTTGCCGCCTGCGCTGCAGCCGAAAGACGGCTACAGCGCAGGACTAAATTGCCGGGTGGGCATCAATTTATGTCCTCCCGTGCATGGGCGCCCCTCGCTGTGTGATCAGTGAGTCCATGAGACTCGGCTGATCATAGATCGAAGGTGCCGATCCCAGCCCTTTACGACGTGATCAGCTGTCAGCCAATGACAGCTGATTACGCGATTTAAACAGAACCAGTAATTGGCTTTTTTTCCCCTCACGCTGATAGTGGAGAAAAAATAAAAAAAAAAGGGTGATTACCGTCTGCAGCTAACAGGACATCGGTACCCTACACTCCAGACCCGCTGCTGCTAATCAGTGCCCACCAGTGCCACCTATCAATGCCCACCAGTGCCTCATCAACAGTGCTGCCAATTAGTGCCTCATCATCAGTGCTGCCTATCAGTGTCACCTATCAGTGCAGCATCATCAGTGCTAGGGTTGCCACATCATCCCTTTAATCCAGGACACACATGAATTACACAGGTTCTGTGGTTGATTAAGGTGGTAATTAAACTCACTTGGTGCCTCATCTGCATTAAATTAGCCTCAGACCCTGTGTAATTCATATGTGTCTTGGTTCTAAAGGATGATGTGGCAACCCTAATCAGTGCCCATCAGTGCAGCCTCATCAGCGCCCATCAGTGCAGCCTCATCGGCGCCCCATCAGTGCAGCCTCATCGGCGCCCATCAATGAAGGAGAAAAAAAATTACCTGTTTTGCAAAATTTTATAACTATAAAAAATGTTTTTTTTGTTTAGCAAAAAATAAAACCCCCAAAAAACACCACCAAAAGAAAGCTCTATTTGTGTGAAAAAAATAATAAAAATGTCATATGGGTACAGTGTAGCATGACCGCGCAATTGTCATTCAAAGTGTGACAGCGCTGAGAGCTGGAAACTGGCCTGGGCAGGAAGGGGGTGAAAGTGCCCAGTAGGCAAGTGGGTAATACAAAAGTTAGGTCCTCTTTTGCATAACATTCTGTAAAGCTTTCATAATCACAGCCATGCCTGACGCGGCTGCCTTGCCATCTTCGGCCAGAAGCCTTCATGTTGGAAGGTTGGTTGGAACGTGGCATCCCGCACTGCATAGTCAGCCCAATACTTCCTCTGAACATCATTGTGTGACTAATTACACCTCCCCAGATGCAATTACTGTAAGTAAATGTTCTGTTTATGGAATCAGGATAAAGGAGCCTCCATTTATCTTGTTTTATCTGGAAATAATAAAGCCAGGTCCTCATTCTGCTCTTTCACATGCCCAGTCTGTAAACAGGCCACCTGCATTCGTGCTTTCTTTTAATTATGTCCCCCGTGTTTGTCCACGATTAGAAGGCGAGGACGCTATTCACAGCCTCCTCTGCTTTGTGTGCAGGAACACATGGACTCGTTGCTCCTTTCACTGGCCTGTTTATCTCCTTTTCTTCCAAACATCACAACTTATGACTAATTATGTAAAAAAAAAAAAAAAGGAGCGCGGCGCGTGCGTTTGTTCTCTTAATAAACCCGCGCCCGGCCGTCTCTGTTTATCTTGCAGGAGTAATATAAGGAAAAGGAAATAGACTATGAAAATTAACATCTGTCGGTGCACGGATTATCGGCGCAGCCAATCTCGTTTCAACTGTAACGTTTTACAACCGATGTTTAATTAAGAATAATCTTTACAACCCGCCTTTAATAGCACAATGACTGAACCACGGCCTTTTCTTTGCTGTGGATACAGAAGCAATGAAAAGTAAATGTGTGACTTAGCAGAATGGCAACACAAACAAACAAAGTTAAGAGTGAGTGTAGACCGTGGGGGCTCAACCTGTGGCCCTCCAGCTGAACTACAAGTCCCATGAGGCATTGCAAAGCTTTTAGCTACAAGCATGACTCCCAAAGGCAGAGGCATGATGGGAATTATAGTTCAGTAACAGCTGGGGAGGGGGGGCACAGGTTGAGCACCCATTGTGAAGACCATGGGTGCTCAATCTGTGGCCCTCCAGCTGTTGTGAAACTACAAGTCCCATGAGGCAGTGCAAGGCTGCCTGTTACAAGCATGACTCCCAAAGGCAGAGGCATGGTGGGAATTATAGTCCAGCAACAGCTGGGGGGCCACAGGTTAAGCACCCATCATGAAGACCATGGGTGCTCAATCTGTGGCCCTCCAGCTGTTGTAAAACTACAAGTCCCATGAGGCATTGCAAGGCTGCCTGTTACAAGCATGACTCCCAAAGGCAGAGGCATGATGGGAATTATAGTTCAGCAACAGCTGGGGGGGCACAGGTTGAGCACCCATCGTGGAGACCATGGGAGCTCAATCTGTGGCCCTCCACCTGTTGTAAAACTACAAGTCCCATGAGGCATTGCAAGGCTGCCCATTACAAGCATGACTCCCAAAGGCATGATGGGATTTGTAGTTCCGCAACAGCTGGAGGGCCACAGGTTGAGCACCCATGGTGTAGACCCTCTTATGTCAGCTGAAAGCTAAGCTTGTCTGAGCTGTGAGTGTAAGAAGAATTATGACTGCCAGCGGAGACCCTGAAGACATTCGTTGAACTAGATAGGTTGAAAAAACATGCAAAATACGGTGCCATTCTATGAAAGGAGAAGGGATAGTCTTCTATGCATTCAGGTTAGGACGTGTAGGTTTGCCCCATTTATGCCTGCTGACAGGCAGTGGTTGGGGCAGGCGGTGTTACAGCAGAGTCGTAATGCAAGCAGATGACATGTTGAGGCTTAAACCAGAAAGGCAACAATTTGTCAACCCAAGACCAATTGGAACCTTTGAGTCCAGGCATTCTTCCACTGCTCTCACCAGAACTGAGGTCAGCTCCTTTGACATCACAGAATTTCTCCATTCTCATAATTTTTTTAGATAACAATGGTGCACTGTTAAGCACATTTGTTGTTTAATGATGTAGAACTCCAACAAAGCTGACCATTCCTTACAGTACTCTATCTATTCACTATCTATTCTGTAGAGATCGGTGGCATCAAAGAGAATGCAGCCTATCCATTCACTAGAGACTGCTGATGTCACTGAGAATGCAGCCTATCCATTCACTAGAGAGCGGTGACATCACTGAAAATGCAGTCTATCCATTCACTAGAGAGTGGTGACATCACTGAGAATGGAGCCTATCCATTAACTAGAGAGCGGTGACATCACTGAGAATGCAGCCTATCCATTCACTAGAGAGCGGTGACATTACTGAGAATGCAGCCTATCCATTCACTAGAGACCGGTGACATCACTGAGAATGCAGCCTATCCAATCACTAGAGAGCGGTGACATCACTGAGAATGAAGCCTATCCAATCACTAGAAAGCGGTGACATCACTGAGAATGCAGCCTATCCATTCACTAGAGAGCGATGACATCACTGAGAATGCAGCCTATCCATTCACTAGAGAGCGATGACATCACTGAGAATGCAGCCTATCCAATCACTAGAGAGCGGTGACATCACTGAGAATGCAGCCTATCCATTCACTAGAGAGCAGTGACATCACTGAGAATGCAGACTATCCAATCACTAGAGATCGGTGACATCACTGAGAATGCAGCCTATCCAATCACTAGAGAGCAGTGATATCACTGAGAATGCAGCCTATCCAATCACTAGAGACCGGTGACATCACTGAGAATGCAGCCTATCCATTCACTAGAGAGCAGTGACATCACTGAGAATGCAGCCTATCCAA
>BLSH010305021.1:1763143-1784110 GCA_018402905.1 Glandirana rugosa | reverse complement strand
TTGCCAGCCACGCTGTGGAGTACTTGGACGCGTGTGATGGAGCATTGTCCTGCATGAAAATCATGTTTTTCTTGAAGGATGCAGACTTCTTCCTGTACCACTGCTTGAAGAACGTGTCTTCCAGAAACTGGCAGTAGGACTGGGAGTTGAGCTTGACTCCATCCTCAACCCGAAAAGGCCCCACAAGCTCATCTTTGATGATAGCAGCCCAAACCAGTACTCCACCTCCACCTTGCTGGCGTCTGAGTCGGACTGGAGCTCTCTGCCCTTTACCGATCCAGCCACGGGCCCATCCATCTGGCCCATCAAGACTCACTCTCATTTCATCAGTCCATAAAACCTTAGAAAAATCAGTCTTGAGATATTTCTTTGCCCAGTCTTGACGTTTCAGCATGTGTGTCTTGTTCAGTGGTGGTCGTTTTTCAGCCTTTCTTACCTTGGCCATGTCTCTGAGTATTGCACACCTTGTGCTTTTGGGCACTCCAGTGATGTTGCAGCTCTGAAATATGGCAAAACTGGTGGCATCTTGGCAGTTGTACGCTTGACTTTTCTCAGTTCACGGGCAGTTATTTTGCGCCTTGGTTTTTCCACACGCTTCTTGCGACCCTGTTGGCTATTTTGAATGAAACGCTTGATTGTTCGATGATCACGCTTCAGAAGCTTGGCAATTTTAAGAGTGCTGCATCCCTCTGCAAGATATCTCACTATTTTTGACTTTCCGGAGCCTGTCAAGTCCTTCTTTTGACCCATTTTGCCAAAGGAAAGGAAGTTGCCTAATAATTATGCACACCTGATATAGGGTGTTGATGTCATTAAACCACACCCCTTCTCATTACTGAGATGCACATCACCTAATATGCTTAATTGGTAGTAGGCTTTCGAGCCTATACAGCTTGGAGTAAGACAACATGCATAAAGAGGATGATGTGGTCAAAATACTCATTTGCCTAATAATTCTGCACACAGTGTATTATGAATGATTGATCAGCACTGCATGTTCATTCATAATCGTAAAAAGATTGTTTAGCTTTGCGGCTCTGTGTATTGTATCTGCAGCTGTATCTACACACCCTGGCAAATACTATACACCGAGCTAAACCTCTGAATGATTTTTTATTATTATGCAAATTGGATGATTTTTAAACTCTCCTAGATGCCTTCCTCCTTAGCCACGTTTACCTGCGTCAAATCATTTATTCTGTCCAATGAATTAACACTCTGCTAAAAGCCTACTGTATGTGTGCATCATGGATACATAGGCTAACATGTGGGGGATTTTAGCGGCAGAGGAAAAAAACGCCAGACACCAGTGTAAATGAGGCCTTATTGATGAACACGCAGCACTGATTGTTCATTCATAATAGTGACAGATCACTTAGCTTAAAGGGAATAGGGCTCTGTACTGGCTGTACCCCCCACCCCCCATAATTTGGGCTTCAAAAAGGAGTAGGGCTACAGCCAGCATACAGAGGTGTTTTTAGGGGACAACAGTGCAACTAAACAGATTGGGACCAAGTGTTATATTCACATGGTTCCCTGGGGAGTTAAGGGAGTTGTAAAGGCAAAAGGTTTTTTATTTGAATGCATTCTATGCATTAAGATAAAAAAACCTTCTGTGTGCAGCAGCCACACCAGCACCCCCCAATTAATTACCTGAGCCCCTTCTCTCTCCAGCGATGTCCACAACAGTGGCGGCTGGTGAAATTTTAGGATGGGGGGGAGCCAGACCCCGCCCTTCCTTTTTGATCCCTCCCACTTCTCATAAGCCCCACCCCTTATAGTTTTCACCCAATGTGTCAGAAGTAAACAGCCCAGCATCACCAGATAGGGTATACAGCATCACAGATAGGGTATACAGTATCACCAGATAGGGGTATACAGAGCCCACAGATAGGGGTATACAGAGCCACCAGATAGGAGTATACAGAGCCACCAGATAGGAGTATACAGAGCCCCAGATAGGGTATACAGAGCCACCAGATAGGTGTATGCAGAGCCCCAGATAGGAGTATACAGAGCCCCAGATAGGGTATACAGAGCCACCAGAGCAGTATACAGAGCCACCAGATAGGAGTATACAGAGCCACCAGATAGGAGTATGCAGAGCCCCAGATAGGAGTATACAGAGCCCCAGATAGGGTATACAGAGCCACCAGAGCAGTATACAGAGCCCCAGATAAGAGTATATAGAGCCACCAGAGCAGTATATAGAGCCCCAAATAGGGTGTACAGAGCCACCAGAGTAGTATACAGAGCCCCAGATAGGGTATACAGAGCCACTAGAGCAATATACAGAGCACACTTTGCGTCACAAGCCACACTTTAATGAAGCCAATTAGAGTCTACAGCTCTAATGAAATACTTCATGGACACCCCCCGTTATGGTAATTCATGGGGCCGGCACCACAAAAGGGTCGGCCGCATGAATGGGGGGGGGTGGGGATGGGCGGCCATGGATAGATTCATGCATGAATCTATCCATGACAGAGGGGGTGGCTGGAGAGAGGGGGTGGTGCCCGTGCGCCCTGATGGACGGGCCGCCACTGGTCCACAAGGGTCTTAGCCCTCCGGGAATCTCCTCCTGATGGACTGAGACACAGCAGTGGTGCCATTGGCTCCCGTGACTGTCAAACAAAGTCAGTTAGCCAATCAGGGGAGGGGGGGGGGCTAGGTCGGGGCTCCATGTCTGAATGGACACACAGAGCTGTGACTCGGCTTGAGTGCCCCCATAGCAAGCTGCTGGCTGTGGGGGCACTCAGCAGAGAGACCCGAGAAAAGGAGGATCCGGGCTCATCTGTGCAAAACTAACGGCACAGAGCAGGTACGTATAACATGATTGCTATTTAAAAAGAAAACAAGACTTTACAATCACTTTAAATAAATAAATAAAAATAATAATAGTTCTTCTTTAGTCACTTGTGGTCCGCCCGCCCACAATGTACTGCGAACAAGTGGCCCGTGCAGGCAAAGCAACGAACCTGTATGTCGCTGCCTGCTTCTGGGTTTAAGGCAGACAACCAACACCTGCTGTGATTGTACACAGCAGGAGTCTGCCAGCAAGTCTTGGCCAATCATTAATGGCGAGGACCTGCTGATCGGCTGTGTCCAATCATTGCCCAGAGCCCTTTGTTGAAAATCAACACGGAGCTCTGTACAAAGGGAACAATCTCACTGTTTCTTATCCCTGCAAAGAACAGTTCAGTAAAATTGTCCACCGCCGGCTCTAACATTGAGAACCGAGCGATCAAAACCCTACGATCACTCGGTTCTCAACCAACAGTTCTCAGCTCTGCTCCCCGCACTCACTGGAACTCTGGGCTGTGGAGAAAGTGGGAGCAGCTGCCTCAGGCTCTCAGTGGCTCGCTGGAACGCTGAGCTGGGTGCTAGTCCAGGCATGTGGGTGGATCCCAACCTTATGGTCGCGATCCTTCTAGGGCCTGGACCGGCTCGGTGACATCAACCGACAGTGGGCTTCAGCCCATTGTCTGCTGAAAACGGGGCACAGGAGTGGCGTTCATTTGGCATTCCTGTGACCTGTTTTCAGCAGCTTTGAATGTACTTGTCCTTTAATGGTATGGCCAACCTGCATGGCATATCAGATTTTAAATCCTGACCATTTTAAACATTCCATAAGCTGCAGGATGTCCAGAAAAGCTCTGGGCATGGATGCTGCAGATAAATATTAAAATCATTCAACATAGCTGCACTTAAACTGGCTTCACATTAAGATAATGTATACAGTTTTTAACTACTTTTAAGACATTCTTGGGTTACGTCTAGCCCATCCCTAGTAAGCATAAAAATTTTTCCTTTTTTTTTTTTTGGCATTGGGTGGTATTGGGTGGTTTTGGGTGGGTGGGGCAGGGGCATTTTTTGGGGTTTTTTTTCTCTCTTCTGCGGGGGGTTTATGTAGTATTTGTTTTGTTTTTTGAGAAGTTTTCTGAATAATCTGTCTGTATTGTTTCAATGTTTCACGTATATAAAAATAAAAAGAATCTGAAAAAAAAATACTTTTAAGATGTGCATTGACAGTTGTAAAAATTCTTCATTCTGTGCAGAGTGTGTAAATTTTAAATATATATTTATATTGCATATTTTTTTTGGTGATCAATGAATTAACAACAATAAAAAATTCTTATGCTGAAAATATCAAAAATCTTTATTTGTACATATTTTCAAATTAAACAAATAAAAGATCTTCTACGCATTTTTGTTTATTACACTTCCATATGCCTATACCTTACATTTATTGGTCACAAATACTGCATATACAAAGTTATAATTAATACAAAGTATAGTCCTAATAATTTCATTTTAAAATATGTACAAATAAAGACTGTGTGTAAGGAACTCCTCCAGGTTACCATATTCATAGTCTATTTAATTTTACAGAAAATTACAGAGATTGCAGATAGAAAAGGAAAGGTCATTTTGATAACAATAAATTACAACATGGCTTGTGTAGCATTTGTATATGCTATATTAGTTTTTACATTTGTTGTGTCATTATATATATATATATATATATATATATATATATATATTTTACAAAAAATTTAATTATTGTTTAAAGTGGTATTATTCTCAACAGCTAAACATTTGTTATATTGCAGCTTACCCATCCTTTTATGTGCTGGCGGCGTTATTTTTCTTTACCTGGAGGTCAGTAAGTCTGTTGTTTTTCAAAAGAACAAGCTCTCCTCCAGATGTAGCAGTCAGAGGGATGAGACAATCATTTACCACTGAGAGGAGTGCTTACAATGATCAACTTTAATCTTTATCCCAAAAGAAAAAAAACAGTAAAAGCTTGTATAACTGCAGCTGGAGTTTGGCTTTAATTCTTTTAGTGTATTTTAATTTGCTAGTATGTCTAACACTCCCCTCCCCCCCAGACTGACAATGCCGCTGTCCAAAGGTGCCCCTGTGCTCCTTCATCCAGAGTGGGGGTGCTCTAATACAGGAGGTGTGTTCAGTGGCGTATCATCCATGGGTGTAGAGTGTGCGCTGCACACGGCCCCCCCGAAGGGGGAGGGCCCACTGTGACCCACCCTGCACACATGGATGATTGTCCCTTGATAGCCGGGGATAATCGATGTGATGGGGGACAGCTGTAAGCACCAATCTCCCTGCTTGACAGCGGTTTCTCCTCCTCTCCCTCCCACGGCTATCAGTGCTTACAGCTGCCCCCCCTCCATCCTCCCTGGCTGTTCGTGTTGTCCTCCTGCTCCACTCCCTGTGTTCTCTCCCCCGCTCCCCGTTTACCTCCTCCTCCACTCCCCCGTTCTTCCCCGGCCACTGTGTCCTTCTTCCAGTTCTCCCTTCCTCCACTCACCTCCTCCCCTCCCCCATTCTCCTTCTCCACTCCTCCGCTCTCCCGTTCTCCTTCTCTGCACTTCTTCCCCAGCCACTGCGTCTTCCTCCGTGGCCCCCCTGTCCCCCCGCAGCCAGCTCCCTCCTCTCCTCTCCCGCCGGCTGTTGGGGGGATGTGTCAGGATGGAGAGCGGAGGAAAGGGTCAGTAAATATGTCATTTATCGGCCCCTTTCTTGTCTAAATTGGACATTGAGAGCGTTCGTTACTGATCGTGCCACTCTACTTCAGTTTATGAATGGACGGGAACCGCTGTCCATTCATTTTCAGCGCTGATTAAAAAAAAAATGTAAAAAAAAATTGTAAAAATATCATTGTAAAGAAGTACAATAAAAAAAAAATACTGACACCACCTCCCCGCCCTGACCTGCCGACACTGTCCACTGCCCCAGCCCCCCCCCAAAAAAAAATTAAAAACATTCAATTGCAAAAAAAAATAAATACATTAAAATAAAAAACTGACACCATCCACTGCTCTACTGACACCAACATCTGCCCTACCGACACCATCCTCTGCCTCAAAGAATATTAAAAAAAATATCTAAAAAAAAATTGTAAAAAAATAATGATAATAATATAATAAAACAAATAAACTATTGACACAGTCCACTGCCCTACTGACACTGTCCAAACCCCCCCTCCCCCCCCCCCATATTGTTGTAAAATAAAACACATTCTGACACTGTCCATTCATTACTCTACTGACACCATCCACTGGGCGCCAGAATTTTTTTGAAAAAATTAGAAAAAAAAAAAAAAAATTGTAAAAATCTTTAAAAAAAAAATAAAGAACTACTGACAACGTCCACTACCCTACTGACACAATCCTGAACATAATACCCACCACTGTACACTCCACACTCCTCACCTGCACATACTACCCACCTCCATACACTCCATACCCCCTCTCCCTGCACATACTACACACCTCCATACACTCCATACTCCTCTCCCTGCATATACTACCCACCTCCATACACACCGCACTCCTCTCCTGCACATACTACCCACCTCCATACACTCCATACCCCTCTCCCTGCACATACTACCCACCTCCATACACACCGCACTCCTCTCCTGCACATAGTACCCACCTCCATACACTCCACACTACTCTCCCTGCACATACTACCTACCTCCATACACACCGCACTCCTCTCCTGCACATACTACCCACCTCCTTACTCTCCATACCCCTCTCCCTGCACATACTACCCACCTCTATACACGCTAACTCCTCTCCTGCACATACTACCCACCACCAACCACACCCCACTCCTCTCCTGCACATAGTACCCACCGCCATACACTCTGCACTGTACATTCCATTCTGAACTATGTAAGTCATCACAGACTCTATTAAACCACACCCCCTTTAGCCACGCCCAACATTTAGTGCATTTTAAGCCACACCCATATTTCGTCATTTTTTTTTGCCCATAACTGGGGCCCACTTTTTATCTTGCACACGGGCCCACTCATTTCATGATACTCCCCTGGGTGTGTTACTGGTCAGATCACCAGGTGAAAACAGAGGGGGAAAACCCAAGGGAAAGAAAACAAATCCGCCACATTTGATGATTGGTAAGCTGCAATATGTTATATGGGATTGTTTACTTTGCAAAGTAATTGTTCTCTTAATTTAGTAAAAAAAAGGGTGAGGCAGTGTTAAAGAGGTTCTAAAATCTTAAGCTGGCCATTGATGGATAGAATTTTGAGGGAAAATTTGGTGTTCGTTTTCTACCTTAGTGACACAGTGACATAAAAATGGAAATATTTTTCTCCAATAAGCACATTTCTAACAGTCCATATGGTTTTCACTCAATAAAGTCCATTTATTCCAAAATCAAATGCTAAAAACAAACAAATTATTTTGAATGGCATTTCAATGTTCTGAGAATTTCCATTCAAATTTTCCTATTGCTCAAAATGCTATCCATTTATGGACAGTTTAAGTGTTTTTTTTTTTTTTTTTACTTTAAAGCGGTTGTATACTTAAAAAAAAAAACATGTAAGGCAAAGACATAATGAGCTAGTATGCACAGCATACTAGCTCATTATGAAATACCTCAGAATGAAGATCCGACAGGGCTGCCCGGTCCCCGCAGAGGGAACTGATATCTACCCTCAGGCCCATCTTTCCGGCAAGGTTTCCTGCAAGGTCCGGCGCTATACGCCGAGCCTTCACCGGGACATCACTGAGCATGTGCCACTGATGTCAGCGGCTGTCTGCAGTGTGAATATCTCCTCAACTGTACAGGTTTAGGAGATATTCATTTTACCTACAGGTAAGCCTTATTATAGGCTTACCTGTAGGTAAAAATCACACTTGGGGGGATACAACCACTTTAATGCACTCTATACATTAGGGAAAAAATGCCCCACTACCTGTTTCCACCCCCTCCTCCATCCCTAAATGTTTAACTGCCCCCCCCACACTGATCCAGCATTGTCCCTGGCTGTGTCACCGCTCCTCTTCCTGGTCTCACAGGAGATGTTGGCAGCAGGGGAAGTCATAGGCTTCTGTTGCTGTCATTCTAATCCTGTGATGATGGAGCCATGGGTGGGGGGGACATGGCTGAGCCATGCGGTATGTGTCTATGGACACACACAGCCCAGCTTGGGACACAGAGCAGGTAAGTATAACTTTTTTTTTTAATAAAAAAAAATGTGCCTTTACAATCACTTCAGCTTCCATCATCCTATCATGTGTGAGTCAAAATCCTGTTTTTAGTTTTTCTTGCACATGACTCGGGAAGACTGGGATAGAGGTCAGGAAGTATTTTTCCCCTAAAT
Organism: Glandirana rugosa; assembly: GCA_018402905.1. Lineage (NCBI taxonomy): Eukaryota > Metazoa > Chordata > Amphibia > Anura > Ranidae > Glandirana > Glandirana rugosa. The sequence continues at coordinate 1,775,946 of BLSH010305021.1, read as the reverse complement.
CAAAGCCTTGGAAGAAATATACTTCACCATTCAGACCTCAGGCAGACAGCTGATGGGTGTTGCATAGGTTCCTCTTCAGACCTGCGATCACAGCGCCTGACAGAGGGGAAATTTTCCAACACCGACCTCTCTGATAAGTCAAGTGACCAGATGCCAAGACGTAAGGCAATGATGGAAGAATACAGAACTGTGCTTGGCTCATTTGTTAAATAAAACTAAATGATAATGACTGTTTGTGATGATGACATTTTATTTAGCATTTCCTTTCGGTGAGTCCATTTAATTTTCACCGAGCTGCAGTCATCTTGTTTAGTTCACAAAAACTAATTTTAACACTTCAGCCCCAGAAGGATTTCACTCTTTAGGACCAGAGCACTTTTTGCGATTTGGCACTGCGTCGTTTTAACTGAAAATTGCGCAGTCAAACTAAATTTGCGTCCTTTTTCCCCACAAATAGAGCTTTCTTTTGGTGGTATTTGATCACCTCTGTGTCATTTCTGATCGCCGCTATAAACAAAAAAGAGCACAATTTTTCTTACTTTTTGCTAAAATACAAATCCAAAAAAAAAATATAAAAAAAAAAATTTTAATCGGTTTTGGCCGATTTATATTCTTCCTCATATTTTTGGTAAAAAAAAAATCACAATCGGCGTTTATTGATTGGTTTGCGCAAAAGTTGCCATGTTTACGAATGATGAGAATTCATTTCTGGGGTTTTTATTTATTTTTTATTTTTTACTAGTAATGGCGGCGATCTGCGATTTTTAGCAGTACTGCGATATTTCAGCGGACATGTCGGACCATTTTGGCACTTTTTTGGGACCATTGGCATTTATACAGCGATCAGTGCTATACAAATGCACTGATTACTGTGTAAATGCCATTGGCAGTGAAGGGGTTAACCTGGAGGGGGAGCTCTAAGGGTTAACTGTGTTCCCTAGGCGTGTTCTAACTGTATGGGGGCTGGGCTGGCAGGGGGAGGGGAGTGATCACGGCTTCCATATACAGGAAACCTGTGATCATAGCCCTTCCCCCTCTGTCAGAAAGGAGATCCATATTTACATACTCTTTCACTGCGGGGGGGCATCGCGGGTAGCCGGCGGAGATCGAGTCCACCCTACCCCCTCCTCTCCCCCCCCCCGGAACACAGTGAGCGCGAGCCTGCTCATAATACTTGTTATCGTGGCCGCCGACATGCTATTCTTATGAATGAAGACCATCCAATCTGGAGAGAAAATAGCCTAATAACATTTGATTGCTATCTTTTTTACTCTTACTGAGGACTACAAGAAACTCACTGACATATGAACTTGGGGGCCTCATTTACTGCTAACTAATAGATAACCCAGTATGATCACTTCATTTCATGGTTCTTACTTTATTCTGAGGTATGTTTCTCTATTCAAATTTCATAAACTAGCTAAACCATTAGAAATACTATGTACTCCATATTTGAACCTGAAGTATATTATCTTGTTACTGTACCCACAGCGAGGGGAAAAAGTATTTGATCCCCTGCTGATTTTGTATGTTTTCCCACTGACAAAGAAATGATCAGTCTATAATTTTAATGGTAGGTTTATTTTAACAGTGAGAGATACAATGACAACAAAAATATCCAGAAAAATGCATTTCAAAAAAGTTATAAATTGATTTTCATTTAAATGAGTGAAATAAGTATTTGACCCCTTCACAAAACATGACTTAGTACATGGTGGCAAAATCCTTGTTGGCAATCACAGAGGTCAGACATTTCTTGTAGTTGGCTACCAAGGTTGCACATACCTCAGGAGGGATTTTGTCCCACTCCTCTTTGAAGATCCTATCTAATTCATTAAGGTTTCAAGGCTGACGTTTGGTAACTCAAACCTTCAGCTTCCTCTACATATTTTCTATGGGATTAAGGTCTGGAGAGTGGCTAGGCCACTCCAGGACCTTAATGTGCTTCTTCTCGAGCCACTCTTTTGTTACCTTGGCCGTGTGTTTTGAGTCATTTCCATGTTGGAATACCCATTCACGACCCATTTTCAATGCCGTGGCTGAAGGAAGGAGGTTCTCACCTAAGATTTGATGGTACATGGCCCCATCCTTCATCCCTTTGAGGCCATGAAGCTGTCCTGTCCCCTTAGTAGAAACCCCCAAAGCATAATGTTTCAACCTCCATGTTTGATGGTGGAGATGGTGTTCTTGGGGTCATAGGCATCATTCCTCCTCCTTCAAACACAGCAAGCTGAGTTGATGCCAAAGAGCTCAATTTTGGTCTCATCTGACCACAACACTTTCACCCAGTTCTCCTCTGAATCACTCAGATATTCGTTAGCAAACTTCAGACTGGCCTGTACATGTACTTTCCAGAGCAGGTGGACCTTGTGAGCGTTGCAGGATTTTAATCCTTCACGGCGTAATATGTTACCAACTGTTTTCTTGGTGATTATGGTCCCAGCTGCCTTGTTCTCATGATCATTGAAACTCCATGAGGTGAGATCTTGCATGGAGCCCCAGGCCGAGGGAGATTGACAGTTATTTTGTGTTTCTTCTATTTGCGAATAATCGCACCAACTGTTGTCATCCTCTCACCAATCTGCTTAGTGATGGTCTTGTAGCCCATTCCAGCCTTGGGTAGGTCTACAATCTTGTCCTTGACATCCTTGGACAGCTCTTTGGTCTTGGTCATGGTGGAGAGATTGGAATCTGATTGATTTATTGCTTCTGTGGACAGGTGTCTTTTATACAGGTAACAAGCTGAGATTAGGAGCACTCCCTTTAAGAGAGTACTCCTAATCTCAGCTGGGTACCTGTATAGAAGACACCTGGGAGCCAGAAATCTTGCTGATTGATAGGGGATCAAATACTTATTTCACTCATTAAAATTCAAATTAATTTATAACTGTGTTTTTCTGGATTTTTTTGTTATTATTCTGTATCTCACTGTTAAAATAAACCTACTATTAAAATTATAGACTGATCATTTCTTTGTCAGTGGGCAAATGTACAAAATCAGCAGGGGATCAAATACTTTTTTCCCTCACTGTACTACGATTTGCTACCTATACCAATTATAGCCACCTCAAATACCATATACCTTGTATTTTCAATAATCAAATAATCTAACCTATGACCATGCTTTTTTCCCCAACACCAATTTTCTAATGTAACATATATGTTCATGATGTATTTCATGCTCTTTACTATGTTCAATTTGAATTTTTTTCAATAAATCTGTATTTTAAAAAAAAAACAAACAAAACATTTGATTTAGCCAGCTATTGTGCTCTGACAAGGGCAATGTCTCCAGAACACACTTATCAGCACTGATAGCCATTGGCTGCCAGCGCTGATCGCATGCTGGTTTTCCAGCATGCTCGTTCGACAGAAGCTGGTCGGGTAAACTGCTGTACATACTGGCCAAATGCCGGCCCGTTTCTGATGACTGTCCAATACCGCCCAGTATAGTATCAATCCCGACAAGTGAGCTAGTAGTCTGACTTTCTAATGCCTTAGGGCTGATTTACTAAAGGACCTGATAATCTTCACTCAAAAATTTGTGAATATTCACTTTAATTATTCAATTATGTGTAAAGCTTCCACATATGATTGTATATTCAAAGTGAACAGGAATTTGCTTTTTACATGATTGGATAATCGAATATTCACACAGTTTTTTTTTAATCCTCAACTCCTTTAGTAAATCAGTTTCTTATCTTAGTTAATGCTGATCTCCAGGGATTAGATTAAAAAAGTCCCAATCCACCCCCTGCCCCAATTACTTACCTTAAGCACTGTTTATATTATAAGCCGGGACCCAGGTCTTCTTTCTTCTGCTCTGTAGTGTTGGAGGATTTGTCTGGTCAATTCTTGGTGACATGGGTGTGGGCAGAGCCTACTGCACCCATGCACATGAAGTGACACTCCAATGTTCACCAATACTCGGGATTAGGGACGAGCCCTCGTTTCAAATTTAACGTAAGTTCGATTCAAACATCGGGTGTTCGTCGTTTGCCCGAATCTCAAACATTATGGGGCGTTCGTGACAAATTTGAGTGCCCCATAATGCAGTGCGAGACTGCGGGAAATGCTGCATGCTTTGGCCAATCACAGCACACATTGCTGTGAGAGCCATGATTGCCCAGAGGTAGAGTGCCTTTGGCCAATCATGGCTCAGGGGTCCCCGTCCACGCTCCACACTATATAAGGCCTCTTGATTAGCGGCCGTGTGTAGTGCGTGAACATGGAGACTGGAGACTGGAACCTTGATCTAGTTTAGCTAGTGGCGTGCAGGCAGTGAAGTATATAGATCTATATATATATATAGCTATATCTAAAGATGGATAGATTAGGAGACAGTCAGACAAATTGGTGTAGGGAGTTCCAAAGGATGGGAGAAGCTCTGGAGAAATCCTGGAGGCGAGCATGGGAGGAGGTGACAAGAGAGCTAGAGAGCAGGAGGTCTTGGGAGGACCGAAGAGGGCGGCTTGATTGGTATTTTGAGACTAGGTTAGAGATGTAGCTGGGGGCAGAGTTGTGGATGGCCTTGTAAATTATTGTTAGTACTTTGAATTTTATACGTTGGGTGAGTGGAAGCCAGTGAAGAGATTGGCAGAGAGGGGTGGAGGACACTGAGCAGTTGATAAGGTGGATAAGTCTTGCAGCAGCATTTATTATGGACTGAAGGGGGGATAATGTATGTAAAGGTAATCCAATAAGGAGAGAGTTGCAGTAGTCAAGGCGAGAGATAACCAGAGAGTGAATTAGAAGCTTGGTGGTGTCATTGGTTAAAAAGGGGCGTATACTAGATTTGTTGTGGAGGTTGAGGCGGCAGGGATTGGATGTGGCCCTGAAAGGACAGTTCAGAGTCTAGGGTTACCCCTAGCACCCTGGCATGTGGGAACGCACTAATAGTTGTGCCATTGATCTTAACAGAAAAGTCAGGGGAAGGGGTACGTGGGGGAGGAAATATCATGAGCTCAGTTTTAGATAGATTCAGTTTGAGGAAGTGGTGTGACATCCAGGCTGATATGTCTGTTAGTAAAGCAGTGATCTGTGAGGAGACTGTTGGGATGAGCTGAGGGGTAGAGAGATAGATTTGGGTGTCATCGGCATATAAATGATAGCGGAAGCCATGGGAGGTTATCAGCTGACCCAGGGAGGAGGTGTAGATCGAGAATAGTAGGGGTCCAAGGACAGAACCTTGGGGGAACCCCCAACGGTAAGAGGAGTTGGGGAGGAGGAAGTGAAGTTGTAAGTGACACTGAACGTGCGGTGAGATAGGTAAGATTCAAACTAACAGGGAGCACAGCCATGGAGACCAAGCAAATTTAGTTTTTTGAGGAGGAGAGGTTATCAACTGTATCAAAGGCAGTGGAGAGGTCCAAGAGTAAGAGTACAGAATAATTACCAATGGTTTTAGCTGTTAGTAAGTAATTTGTGAGTTTTAGGAGAGTAATATCTGTGGAGTGCTGTGGACGAAATCCAGTGTAGAGTATATACACTCAGTGCAGGCAGTTTAGTATATAGATCTAGTGCAGCCTATATACAAACAATGCAGGCAGTGTAAGAATATATATATATATATATATATATATATATATATACAGTGTATATACAGTATCTCACAAAAGTGAGTACACCCCTCACATTTTTGTAAATATTTGCTACAATATAAAGTTGTGAGTGTACAGCTTGTATAACAGTGTAAATTTGCTGCCCCATCAAAATAACTCAACACACAGCCATTAATGTCTAAACCGCTGGCAACAAAAGTGAGTGCACCCAAGTGAAAATGTCCAAATCGGGCCCAATTCGCCATTTTTCCTCCCTGGTGTCATGTGACTCATCAGTGTTGCAAGGTCTCAGGTGTGAATGGGGGGCAGGTGTGTTAAATTTGGTGTTATCGCTCTCACTCTCTCATACTGGTCACTGGAAGCTCAACATGGCACCTCATGGTAAAGAACTCTCTGAGGATCTGAAAAAAAGAGTTGTTGCTCTACATAAAGACGGCCTAGGCTATAAGAAGATTGCCAAGACCCTGAAACTGAGCTACAGCACCATGGTCAAGACCATACAGCGGTTTAACAGGACAGGTTCCACTCAGAACAGGCCTTGCCATGGTCGACCTAAGGAGTTGAGTGCATGTGCTCAGCATCATATCCAGAGGTTGTCTTTGGGAAATAGACGTAAGAGTGCTGCCAGCATTGCTGCAGAGGTTCAGGGGGTGTGGGGTCAGCCTGTCAGTGCTCAGAACATATGCCACACACCTCATCAAATTGGTTTGCATGGCTGTCATCCTAGAAGGAAGCCTCTTAAAAAAATGATGCACAAGAAAGACAGCAAACAGTTTACCGAAGACAAGCAGACGAAGGACATTGATTACTGGAACCATGTCCTGTGGTCTGATGAGACCAAGATAACTTATTTGGTTCAGATGGTGTCACACGTGTGTTGCGGCAACCAGGTGAGGAGTACAAAAACAAATGTGTCTTGCCTACAGTCAAGCATGGTGGTGGGAGTGTCATGGTCTGGGGCTGCATAAGAGCTGCCGGCACAGGGGAGCCACAGTTCATTGAGGGAACCATGAATGCCAACGTGTACTGCGACATACTGAAGCCGAGCATGATCCCCTCTCTTCGGAGACTGGGCCGCAGGGCAGTATTCCAACATGATAACGACCCCAAACCCACCTCCAACACGACCACTGCCTTGTTAAAGATGCTGAAGGTAAAGGTGATGGACTGGCCAAGCATGTCTCCAGACATAAACCCTATCAAGCATTTGTGGGGCATCCTGAAATGGAAGGTGGAGATCTCTAACATCCACCAGCTCCATGATGTCATCATGGAGGAGTTTAAGAGGACTCCAGTGGCAACCTGTAAAGCTCTGGTGAGCTCCATGCCCAAGAGGGTTAAGACAGTGCTAGAAAATAATGGTGGCCACAAAAAATATTGACACTTTGGGCCCAATTTGGACATATTCACTTAGGAGTGTACTCACTTTTGTTGCAAGCGGTTTAGACACTAATGGCTTTGTGTTGAGTTAATTTGAGGGGACAGCAAATTTACACTGTTATACAAGCTGTACACTCACTACTTTCCACTGTAGCAAAGTGTCATTTCTTCAGTGTTGTCACATGAAAAGGTATAATAAAATATTTACAAAAATGTGAAGGGTGTACTCACTTTTGTGAGATAATATATATATATATATATTGAATTCAGTGTAGACTATATATACAGCTCATTCAGTGTATGGTATATAAAGTCAGTTCATGCAGTGTAAGAATATATATATATATATACAGTATATAGTGTATAGATATGTTGTGAGAGATTAGCTTGTGGGGATCACTTTTCAGAGAAAAGATTCCACAAGGAGGTCAGTTTCTTTAAAATCTGGCGATTTGGCAGGTTTATTATCACAGGTTTCCAAGGTCAAAACACATAAGAAAAACAAAGCCAGAAAACAAAACATTACCGTCTGGCGCTAAACTAAACAATCGGCTTTCTCTCTATACAGTGTTGGGCTGTCCCCGACACCCGCAAAACATAAGCACAGTGTAAACCTTTGTCTTTGAGTCCAAATTAGCACACAGAGCTCACTCAGCTTTTTCCCTCTGAGATCCTGGTCATTATATGCAGGTGGACAAGGGTTTGAGTGGACCAGAAAGTCCAGGCCGGAACCAGCTCTGCTACGGTGGCTGGCAAAACCCAGGTCAGAGTCTCACTAGTCGCCTCAACGCAATCTCATGCGAGGCAACAAGTATCGCCCGTCCATTATGGCGCCTCGCATAATGTCAAATATCCCCCCCCTTGCTCAAGCCCCTAGGGCGGAGCAACTGTCCTGACCATGCAGTGGGCCCAGGAAAGGCCATCAGCGTTATTTTGGAGCCTTCTGGCCGGTGTTCCACTGAGAACTTAAACGGTTGTAGGGCCAGGAACCACCTAGTCACCCGGCTATTTTTCTCCCGGTTGTTACACATCCACAAGGGGGGCATGATCGGTGACTAGCCTGAATGACCTTCCCAGCAGGTAGTATTTTAGGGCCTCTAAGGCCCACTTGATAGCCAGGCACTCCTTCTCCACAATGGCATAATTCCTTTCATGCCTATTAAGCTTCCTGCTTAAGTAGACGACCGGGTGCTCCTCACCGTCTCTGACCTGATACAGAACAGCACATAAGTCCCACCTCAGAGGCGTCGGTTTGAACAACAAACTCCTTTGTGAAGTCTGGGGTCACGAGCACCGGCTGTACACATAGGGTTTGCTTCAAATTCTGGAATGCCTTCTCGGCTTCGGGATTCCACTTAACCATTCCCGAACCTCTACCCTTCGTCAGATTGGTCAGAGGGATGGCAATGGTGGCAAAGTTGGGGATGAAGCATTGGTAATACCCTGTAATCCCTAGGAAGGCATGAACCTGTTTTTTGTTCACCGGTTGGGGCCACTTTTGAATGTCCTCGATCTTATTTGTCTGGGGCTTGATCAGACCCCAACCAATAACATACCCAAGGTATTTGGCTTCCTTTAGACCTATGGCACACTTTTTTGGGTTGGCTGTTAAACCTGCTATCCTTAGCGAATCTACCACTGCCTGCACCCGGGGCAGATGTGATTCCCAATCTGGGCTGTGGATGACCACATCATCCAGATAGGCCACTGCATAAGGCCAATGCGGCCTCAAGGTTTTGTCCATCATCCTCTGGAAGGATGCAGGGACCCCATGCAGACCAAACGGCATTCGCTTGTATTGGAAGGACCCCTTGGGGGTAGAAAAGGCAGTTTTTTCCTTTGCTGCCTCCATTAGGGGTATCTGCCAGTATCCTTTAGTTAGATCTAGGGTTGTTATGTACCGGGCACCTCCCAACCTGTCCACAAGTTTGTCAACCCGCGGCATTGGGTATGCGTCAAACTTAGACATGTCATTCAGCTTCCTGAAATCATTACAGAACCGGATAGTGCCATCGGGCTTTGGGACCAGCACTATAGGGCTCGGCCAGGCGCTGTGGGACTCGTCTATCATGTCTAACACCAACATGGTTTTTATTTCTCTCTCCACCCCCTTTCGTCTCGCCTCAGATATTTGGTAGGATTTTACATTTACACGGACCCCTGGTTCCGTGGTTATGTCATGTTGTAATAAAGGGGTCAGTCCGGGTAGGGAAGAGAAAAAGTCTCTATTTTTACTAACAAATTCCTTAACGTCATTTTGTCATCGTCATCAGTGACAAGGACTCGGTTATGGGGAAATCCAGCGTCAGGGGTAACCTGTCCTTTTGGGGAGTGGGCACTGCCAATAAACTTTCTCTGTCCTTCCATAGTTTTAGGAGATTAACATGGTAAATCTGCTCCGGTTTCCTTTTCCCAGGCTGGAAAACCTTGCAGTTTACTTTCCCTACTCTTTCCCTAATCTCAAAGGGACCCTGCCACTTTGCCAGGAATTTACTTTCAACCGTGGGGACTAGCACCAGCACTCTGTCTCCAGGGTTGAAAGTTCGGGTTTTGGCACCCCGATTATAAACCCTTCTCTGGGCTTCCTGGGCTTGTTCCATATTCTCTAGTACAAGGGGCAGGACAGCTGCGATTCGATCCTGCATCAAGGAGACGTGCTCTATGATGCTTTTATATGGGGTGGCCTCTCCTTCCCACGTCTCTTTTGTGTCATGCAGCAGCTCCTGGGAGAGTTCAAAGGGGGAATACCCAGTAGATGCCTGTGGAACCTCTTGTATGGCAAAAATGAGGTACAGCAACAAAAAATCTCAATTTCACCCATCTTTATCCATCACCTTTTTAGCATACTCTTGAGGGTCTTGTTAAACCTTTCCACCAGACCGTCAGTTTGGGGGTGGTAAACAGAGGTACAGAGATGGGAGATTTTGTGCAATTTGCACAATTCTCTGGTCACTCTGGACATGAACGGGGTAACCTGATCCATCAAGATTTCTTTAGGGATCCCCACCCGACTAAACACCTGGACCAGCTCCTTGGCGATAGTCTTAGCAGTGGTATTCCGCAAGGGTATGGCCTCAGGATAGCAGGTCGCATAGTCCAGAATCACCAGGATGTGCTGGTGTCTCTGGGCAGATTTTACTACTGGTCCCTCGAGATCCATGCCAATTTGCTCAAATGAAACTTCAGTTATGGGAAGTGGGACAAGGGGACTACGAAAATGGGGTGACCGGGCTGTCATTTGACACTCAGGGCATGATTCACAGTATTCTTTGACGTCTGCATATAACCCGGGCCAGAAGAATCTCTGGGTTACTCTCTCCCTGGTTTTCTCCATACCCAGATGTCCCCCCATTACATGCCCATGGGCCAGATCTAGCACCATCCTGTGGAAGGGTTTGGGAACCACTAGCCGTTCCACTTTGTCCTCCCCATGTTTCACCACCTGATACAACAAATTATTTTTAAGAGCCATGTAGGGAAAAGACACCCCCCAATTAGGGTCCACAGGTTCCCCATCCATCACCTTCACATTTTCTCTGGCTCTAAGGAGAGTGACATCCCACAGTTGTTCTGTACAGAAGTCCTCTCTTCGGACCTCTAAGTGAGGTACTACATTCGGTTCACTCTCACCATCAGGGTAAGAGACATTGTCAGGGTCATTAGCCCCCCGCTGTGTGCTATCTTCCAGCTCCTCTGGCTGCCCAGCCTGTACAGGAAAAGGAAGAGGGTCTCCTCTCTCCTCAGTCCTGCCACCAGTCTGCCCTTCCATTTGTCAAAACGGGTCTGGCGAGAGGTCCCATGCTTCCGCAGCAGTGGGAGCTTTATCCACAAGACTCTCTATGCCTTCCCATAACCTCTAAAAATAGGGAAAATCCCTGCCCTCTAGAGTGTCATAAAGTAGTGAAGATACCACCCCCACTGAATGAGTCACACTACCGCAAGGGGTGTCGATCTCAACCACCACTGTCTTATAGTCACGAGTGTCCCCATGGATGCAAATGACTCAGACAGTACTAGGGTGTAACTTCGCAGGGTTTACACATTTGCTTTTTACCAATGTTACCACACTACCTGAGTCAAGCAGCGCAGTGACTGGTCTCCCATCAACAAAAATCACACACATTTGCTTCTCCATGCAACCCGAAAATGATGCTGTATATGCGACCTGTGCAAAAAGAGAAAGGCGTCTATTCACATAAGTGTAATCGCATTGCATGGGTTCATCATTCAGGGGCAAATTGGCAGCAATATGGCCCAATGCATGGCATCGGTAGCACTGTATGTGTTCTATTCCCAGTCCTCTCAAGGGTCCCCTAGACCTTCCTGGCTTCTTTGGCCAGTCTCCAGGTCTAGAGCCCCCAGTCTCTTTAGCTGTATCAGTCTTATCAAATATCCCCAAGCCCCTGAACCCTGGAAAATTCTTACCAGGTCCGCCGGTTGATCTTTCACCTCTAGACACATTGGAGTGGGGCACAGATGGGTGCAACAAGTCCCCCGCAGCTGTGTATCTCTCCACGAGCTCCGCCAGTTGGCTTGCAGTTTTGGGGTCCCCATGGCTGACCCATTTCCTCAAAGCAGCAGGGAGTGCCCAGAGATAGCGGTCCATGACCATTCACTCCACAATCTGGGGACCTGGCAAAGTCTCCGGCTGTAGCCATTTCCTGGTAAGGTGGACTATGTCGAACATCTGCAAACAGGGTAGCTTGTCAGTGCGGTAGGTCCACTGCTGCACATGTTGGGCCCCTCTGCCTTTAGAGTCTCATAGTCCTGGGCCTTATCTGTTTCCAGATCAAAATAGGCTTTTTGGGGTTCGCCGGTCAAGAATGGTGCTAGCAGTCCCGCCACTGTTCTTTTGGCCATCCTTCGCGAAGAGGTCGTGAAGTACGCCTCCACGTCATCCGCAGGTGTCATCTTCTGCATGTGGTAAGAGGAGCATACCAGCTTTGGTTCCATTGTCACTAGTGATGGAATCTGAAAATCCATTAAAAGATACAACAACACTGACAAGATTATGAATATCATGTGGATAAGGTTCGCCCCTGATCAATCAGATCTTTGACCACACACACACCAGGGATTTGACCAGTGAAAAGTGGATGAGAAACAAACGGTGACACCATTGAGATCTAAAGGTTTACTGCTGGCTTACCTCTGGTGAGTGTATCCATTTAGGGGGGATTGTTCCTCCCGAGTTTTTTTCACGCGGTGTGGTGGCGGTTATCATTGGAGCATGATTGTAACCCTATGTGGATGCATCAATCACCAAGAAGTTTAATTGGACTATTTAATAAGGACTATTTAGCGCTGCTTGCATCTTATTTTACCTATATATTTACATTGACTATTGAGGTGCAATTGATTATGAACTGTGATTTTAAAGCAGCAGCTATTCTTATTATGTTATTTTAATATTAAGATGCTTTATTAACCACTTGACAACTGGGCACTTAAACCCCCTTAACAACCAGACCAATTTTCAGCTTTCAGTGCTCTCACACTTTGAATGACAATTACTCAGTCATGCAACACTTATTAGTTAACGTGGAGTTATCAGTTACATTTATATATCCATTTTATTCTACGTTCGTCGCGATTTATCAGGAATAATTTATCAGGTTAATTTGAAGAACCACTAACTACGTAGGTGTATCCCAATGTTAGTACGAGGTTACTATTGGCGGTGGTGTGGCGCACTTTTTTTGAGCCCTCCTTGTTAGGGGGGATTTACCTATGTGAGTGGTCTCCATTCGGTCGTCATTTGGAAATCTAGAGTTACCACAGTGGCAAACAAAGAGTAGGTGAAAAGTGACCAGTTTAGGGACCACACACACACCAGTTTCTAGACTAACTAGTCCCCGCTTG
>BLSH010305021.1:1741063-1756783 GCA_018402905.1 Glandirana rugosa | reverse complement strand
TCTCCTAGTTCTATAGGGAGAGGTTCCTGCTGGTGCTGTAAGGGACAGATTATTGTTCTAAAATCGCCTCCTAGTTCTATAGGGAGAGGTTCCTGCTGCTCCTGTAAGGGACAGATTATTGTTCTAAAATCATCGCCTACTGCTATAGGGTCAGGTTCCTGCTGGTGCTGTAAAGGACAGATTATTGTTCTATAATCATCTCCTAGTTCTATAGGGAGAGGTTCCTGCTGGTGCTGTAAGGGACAGATTATTGTTCTAAAATCGTCTCCTAGTTCTATAGGGAGAGGTTCCTGCTGGTGCTGTAAGGGACAGATTATTGTTCTAAAATCGTCTCCTAGTTCTATAGGGAGAAGTTCAGGCATGGATCCCACAAGACTTGTCTGTACCTTGTGCAGAATAGACATTTAGACCGGCATCACACAGCCATTGGTATACTTGTTTTTTTGAATATGCCTCAATATTTTGGGGGCTACCTCAATTAGAAAAAAAAACCAAACAAACAACAAAAAGTGTTGGCTACCTCCTCCTCCACCACCACCACTTCCACCTACATTGCCACGGTCATGGCCTAGTCAACCTCTAGGCTCCTACTCCACATCCACCCCCCCTTCCCATTTTTATTTTTTTTTTATTTGATTTTAAGTTATTTTCCCTATCCCCATATTTTTGTAGGACACTTGTCCTACTCTTACCCCCATTTTACTTCCTTTTGCAGCCCTCTAGCACTTTCCAGGACTTTTTTACAGCCATTTTTGTGCCGAAAAGTTCGGGTCCCCATTGACTTCAATGGGGTCCGGGGTCAAGTTCGGGTCAAGTTCAGTACCGAACCCAAACTTTTTCGCGACATTCGGCCTGAACCCGCCGAACCCGAACATCCAGGTGTCCGCTCAACTCTACCTACTATACCTCCAGTCCTCTCAAAAGCCTGCACTGAGAGGAATGAAGGTCTAGCAATGGGTGCCACAAGTACTTGCAACTAATCTGCTAGCACATCACCAGTTGATTTCAGCAGGCAAATTTCCCTACCACAGTTACTGAATCGTAAAACAAATACTGTCGCATCCATCCACATGCTCGGTGTTTAAATCCTAGCTTGGCCAAATTGCTAGCACTACAACATTTTTAAAATAGATTACAACTGCAGGGCCCGTTCCTGCGTCCAACAAGGGTAACTGCGAGGGGTTACAGTGTTCTGCCACCACCAACACCCAAGGCCCAATTTTTCTGCACCTGTTTCCCTGGGGCATGTCATTACAATTTTTTAAATAATTTACAACGGCAGGACCTGTTCCTGCACCCAACAAGAGTAACTGCGAGGGGTTACAGTGTTCTGCCACCACCAACACCCAAAGCTCAATTTTTCTGCACCTGTTTGCCTGAGGCATATCATTAAAATTATGAAAATAAATTACAACTGCAGGGCCTGTTCCTGCGCCCAACAAGAGTAACTGTGAGGGGTTACAGTGTTCTGCCACCACCATCACCCAAGGCCTAATTTTTCTGCACCTGTTTGCCTGGGGCATGTCATTACAATTTTTAAAATAAATTACAACAGCAGGGCCAATTCTTGCACCCAACAAGAGTAACTGAAAGGGGTTACAGTGTTCTGCCACCTCCAACACCCAAGGCCCAATTTTTCTGTACCTGTTTGCCTGGGCATGTCAATACAATTTTTAAAATGATTTACAACTGCAGGACCTGTTCCTGCGCCCAACAAGAGTAACTGTGAGGGGTTACAATGTTCTGGCACCACCAACAATTTTTATGCACCTGTTTGACTGGGGCATATCATTACAATTTTATAGAGTGCAGTCCCCGTAGTTTATATAATACAGTTCAGACTATATGGTGCAGTCAATGTAGTATATATAACACAGTGTATTGAAGCGGTTAAGGGGAACCCCGTGCCAAAATTAAAAAAAGGGCCTAGTTTGGATTTTTGGGGGGGACCCCCACACAAATTTTTTCAGTGATCTTTTATATATATTGCCGGGAGCCGGCAATACATTACAGCCGCGGGCAAGTTTAGATGACTTTTTCCTTTCAAAATATAATTTTGCTGCGGCAATGTTATAAACATCACACAAATGTGCCACTTTACAGACAGACTAAGGGGACCCCCCAGGCACAATATTTAAAGGAATATTTAATTTTTATTTTTTAACTTGAAGAATTATTAAAATCACTGCTCCTGAAAAGCCGATGGTTTTAAAAACTTTTGTTTGCTTTGATACATGTCCCCTAGGCCAGTTCCCCTGGTCCCCGTACACTTTTTATGGCAATAACTTACATATAAGCCTTTAGAATTAGTACTTTTGATTTTTCATGTTCGAGTCCCATTGATTTTAATAGGGTTTACATATTCGCACAAACTTATTGCCTGTTCACGGTGTTCTGGTGCGAACGAAACCAGGGGATGTTCGGCTCATCCTTACTCGGGATCAGGTGGAGATTGCGGTCATGTGAAGAATCTAACATTAAGGCAGCCTTCACTGTGTGCAACAGCGGCGGCCAGTCCATTAAGGGCGCACGGGTGCCACTCCCTCTATTCCGCCAACCCCTCTATGCTAAATGGATAGATTCATGCTATGCATGAATCTATCCATGGCTGCCACGGCCACCCCCTAATTCATGTGTCTGGTTCCTTTCAGGATGCCAGACGCATGAATTACAGCAGCAGGGAGGGGTTTCTTTGAAGCACCTGATTAGAGCCATAGGCTCTAATACGCTTCAAAATACAGTGGTTTGGAGTGCAGAGCATTGCGTTTGCAAGCCCACTCACGTATGTTACAAAAGCAAATGAAAATTAGCTTTTCTATCACTGAATGGCCTCTCCGCCGATCAGGAAGCGTGGGTATGTTACCAGTTTCTGGATTGGACGATCCTATTGGTCACCTTTCTTGGAGGAGGAGGGGGAAGCCGCTGAAGCACACACAGCACTCTGCTTCCTAGATGGGGTAAGTGCGGGACTTTCATGTCCCGACTGCCCTGTGGGGATGCTGTATTCTCCTAACTGGTGATGCTGCTGTCTACTCCTATCTGGTGATGCTGCTGTATAACCCTATATGGTGATGTTGCTGTATACCCCTATCTGGTGATGCTGCTGTATACTCCTATCTGGTGATGCTGCTGTATACTCCTATCTGGTGATGCTGCTGTATACCCCTATCTGCTGATGCTGTATATACCCCTATCTGGTGACGCTGTATACCGCTATCTGGTGACGCTGTATACCCCTATCTGGTGATGCTGTATACCTCTATTTGGTGATACTGTATACCCCTATCTGTTGATTCTGGGCTCTATAATCCTGACACAATGGGTGGAATCTATAAAGGGTGGGGCTTATGTGAAGTGGGAGGGGTCAAAAAGGAAGGGCAGGGTCTGGCGCCCCCACTCTAATATTTCACCAGCCGCCACTGGTGTGCAACAACAAAAAGTGCAGAGTTCTACCGAAAAACAACTTTTCTTATATCACTATATACTGTAACTTGTATGCTTGCATTAGGAGGGACGTGCTTAGCCTGTGCCCACTCCACCAGTCCAGTGTACCTCTGTTACATCACTTTCAGTAACAGAGTGGTATTCCACTGAACACTTAGCTTGGCCCTCATAAATGCTCTCACTTAGAACTCTGTCCAGAGGATCACTTGACAGTGGATTCAGGTGATTTTTTTCAGTCCTAGAGTCTTCAGAATGGAAGTACAGATTGGGTGGGTATGGATGATGTGCAACCATTTTTCTTTTCTTTTTTTTGCAGAGCAGGGGACTTGGATGAGTCATAACAGAATTCTCTAGTGTGGTCAATACACAATTCTCTATATTCAACGCAATAACAAAAATATGGCATTTAAAAAGGCGAAAGTCACATCAACAATCAAAATGTGGGCTCTATGGAAAACTTTACATTTTTCCTTTAAACAGACCAAAATGTGAAATGATTAAAGAGGTAGTAAACTCAGCTGCCTTGTATCTAAATAAACAGGGCAATCGCTGAAGTCACCACAAGAGATACATCTCTATATCAGCTGCTTATAAATATGTTATTATCATATATTTTTGCCTTAATTTTATTTCCTCGGTTGCTTGTAGAAGTTGGCGCCATACTGGCTCCTCTATTTAGCATCCAGTTTTCTATTGGTTGCCACCTCTTTCTATGTTGCTGGCTAATCTCGTGCACGCGCAGTAAGATTTAGCCAAGCCTCGTCTTCATCCTCAATTGCTAACAGAGCCAAGCATCAGCATTCTCATGATATTGTGCTGCAATGCCACAAATGCTGGTGATCATAGGATGGTAAAGGGCCGTCTTAACAGACGATACACTGATCGTGCTGAGGATTAAGGAATAATTGCTCATACGCCATGACGTCAGTAGAGAAAAAATCAGGCTACATTTTTTTACAGGCTGAATTGTGGAAGATATAAAGGACATGGGGCAGTAAATTACTTTGCACTGTTTATATTGAACTGAAGTATGCATTGTGAGTTTATTTCCGCTTTAAGTTCCCATTTCTTCTTCCCCTTTTCTTTGGGCTAAGCTGTACACTGCATCCAGTGTTACATCACCCCAGACAATATACATAATATCAGATGATGAGCAATGTCTCCTTTTGTAGAGGATTATTTCACTGAAGTCATAGGCTCACTTCCCTCCACATGTTGTAAGAGTCATACAGAATGCTGCCCAGTTTCAGTAATCTTCTTCTTTTCCAGCATTAAAAAGAATAGATCACTTATAGCTCCAGCCTAAAATAACCATAAAACATTTAATTTCCTTTTTGATCTTGCTTAAAGCCAAATTCCATGCAGATAGGGGTTGATTTACTAAAATTGGAGAGTGCAAAACCTGTTGCTGCTATGTATGTTAGCCAATCGGCTTCTAACTTCAGTTTGTTCAATTAAGCTTTGACAAAAAAAAACCTGGAAGCTGATTGGTTTCTGTACAGAGCTGCACCAGATTTTGCACTCTCCATTTTTAGCAAATCGTTCACATATTTTCTAAATCCAAGCATGTGTGTTTTTACTTGAATCTTGGTGTGCTTTATGTATTTCTTCCAGATCTGTGCAGAACACCAGCATGGAGAAACTCTTCTGTGGATGGAACTTCCTGTAATCAAGACTAGTCGCTGTTGCTCTCTCCTCTTGTACAGGGTGACTGGTCTTGTATTCACCTACTTGTAATTATATAAAGCCAGCTGTTAGTGATTGGACCTCCTGGGTCACATCAACAGCTTGGCTTTTTGCACCAGCCATGTGAAATACAGTAATGATGTCACTGCTACTTTTAAGGTAATATCAGAGTATGCAGAGGCATTTGGTGCATACAAAGTGGATTTAAAGCCATTTAAAGGCTATTTAGAAATATATATCATTAAATATTTATGTTAATTTTAATATTTAATTGCAGAAAATACAGTCATCAGCGATGCTTCTTGAATGTTTTTAAGGGAACCTGTCACACTTACTGACCTGATCAACTAAGCAGATTGGGAACCAGACTTCACATCAAATTTCACTGACTGTCTTCTTGTTCTGGGTCAGTGATTCAGCAAGTATTGACACCAGACACAGCCAGACAAGTAGCGTTTAAAAAAGGAATTTAATGGAAGCCTGTGAATTCTCTTAGTGCAGGTTTCATATAAAATGAGCTTTAAAAATAAAGAAAAACTGTAAAAGAAGCATTAAAATATTCATCGGCCTTGGACTTCACTCTCCTGTAGAGCTATTATCTCCAACAGAATCTTCAGCTTCCAACACTTCAAGGTGTTTAGGGTACGTGCATCCCCTGCTGCAATCCACTGGCCTGTAAAGTGCACTGTATGGAGTCAGGAGGGATCACAGCGCATGCTGGAGAACAAGGCATCTGACAGTCCTTGAAGTGTGTCAGATGTTGAAGATTCTTCAGTTGGGTGAGATCTTGAAGAGCGTGAAGATCCAAGACACTGGGCAGCTGAACAGCAAGACGGGTGAGCAGTAATGTTTTTAATTTGCAGGTTTTTTGAATAAAATTTTATGGCCATGTGGACAGGGCCTACTTGCCCAGTTCATACCTTGCCCACAGGTAATAAGTCCTTCAGTGTAAGTCCATTGCTTATGGATTTCTGGCTCCAGGTGAAGTCTCATGTGGGTGACCCAGTAGCATGGATTCTGCACTCCGCGGGACTACATTACTCAGCAGACCCCTCTCAGCACTCCCATGTGGACCCTTCTCCCCGAGCCCTCCCCTCCTATATATATATGGACCCACATTAGGGGCAGGACACAAGAAAACCCAAGCAAGAGTCCAGACTCTTCCCATCCTGAGCAGCCTAAATTAACTACATAACAACACAGTCCAATAGCAGAAATATGTTAAGGGGTACCCTGTAAGCACCTGCTTACAGCCAGGCATACTTTAAATAACTTTAAAATTTTTGTTACTCTTCTCGGTGCTATATAAATCAATTCTATATGAAACAAGTAAATAATTGTGTTTTTTACTGTTAGCTACAGGTGAGGGTAAGATTCTATTATATATGAATTTTGGGAAAGGGTTCCCTTTTTAATATGGTCTCACCAAAATGAGAGTGCAATAAACAATACACTTGATTTTAAAACACACAAAGCATGCATGTAAACACATGTGCTGTGTTTCAAAGTGTTGGCAAGACTTGGGCACAGTATGTCTTTTGGTCAGTGGATGTCTGTTAAGGACCTATGCATTATGAGTTGCCCAATACAATGCAACACCTATCAATACAATATATTTTAAACTGCAAGTCAAGCAAGATTGTGCATTTACATCATAGTGAAACTTTGGATTCCTGATCTTTATATGTGAAACTTTGACAGTTTACCATTTGTATCTCATATACTTTTCTAATAAAAATGCATTTGAAATGAAAACTGCACGGAACAGTGTGAATGAACCCTAAAAATGTAGTTGGTAAGGGAAAATTATTATTATTATTATTTCCTTCTTATGTGATAAGCCTTTGATTTTACCTACAGCAGATTGTATATAAATAAGATTTGCCCATATAGTGCATGTAAAGTTTGCCATAAATGGTCATTGCTTGTGCCATCTATTTATGATGCATTGGATGGTGGCTTAGTTCTATTGACTTGCAGTTCTGAGCCTTGTCTTTGAATCTGTTCAAGCATGCTATCTCCATGAAGTTTGTATGCCCTTCCTATGTTTTTATGGGTTTCCTTCCAAAATCATACTGGTACTTTAACTGGCTTCCTTCAGGAATTGTTCCAGATGAGAATGATAGGGAAATTAGAGTTCCATTGGGAGACAAGACTGATGTGAATGGTTGATTTTAATATGTTGATGTTAAGTTTATTCAAGAAATAAAAACTTCTAGCTGTTAAAAAGGGAGAGTTCCATATTATCAATTCTTCCTGGGAGTGAGACTGATCTAAGCCAAACATATGTCATATAAAAATCAAAGTGACTCCCGATACTTGTCACCTCAGGCCTTCTCATTGTAGAAATTTTGTTCTGTTCGGATAATAAAATCATTATTGTTATATTTAATAACATGATGTTTCCTTGTAAATCCATATCCTTATTATTTACGATCTTATTAGGAAGTTTATTTTTTTAATTTTCCAGGAATTGGTTGCTTAACAGGCCCAAAACTAGTGGCTCATCTTCTGGATTGACTGATGGCCAATTCCATTCAACCCCCTTGCTTGGGGTCCAGGCTGTCATGGGGAACGCATACTCACTAGGCCTGGGCTCTCAGCACTCCAGGACTGAACAGCGCCCATATGCCATTTCATCAGTGGTGTTCAGGGATCCCCACTGCCACCATGGAAGAAGAGGAAAGACCTATGACATAATTAAACTGGCTTCAAGATTTGAAGTAGAATTCCAGCTTACACCTAACTAACCTTAAAACCCTCCACTCCCTCTCCTAACACCCTTTCTTTCTAGCCATGTAAAAAGATGTATACTTATCTATTTTCAGGCTGTTCTGGTTCGGTCACCTGATAAGGCTCCTCTGTGTCAACCAGAACTGCTGCAGGGGAGAGGAGGGAGCCCTAACAATGGTTGGGCCATTGAAGCCTATGAGTGATGTCACCATTTCAGGCTTTACCAGTCGGAGCGATCTATCCTCTCCCCTGCAGCCGGTGCTGTCTGACACAAGGGAGATTATTTGACCGGACTGGAGAGACCTAAAATAGGTAAGTATATCCATCTTTTATACACAGGTTAGTAAGTATAGCTGTTAAGAGGGGGAGAGAACAGTTTTAAAGCTAGTTAGGTGTAAACTGGAATTCTACTTTCAGGTATGTATAGGGTTCTGTTTTAGGAAAAAAAGTGGCTGTGGGCATGACTTCAAGAAAAGGGTGGTTGTGTTTTTTTTGTTTGTTTTTTTTTTTTTTTTAAAGTTAGAGTTTACGGAATGCCTCCAAATTTGGTTTGCCTCCATTTGGTTGTGTTATTAGGGCGGATTTATTAAAGGCAAAAAAATTGGTTCTCTTTGTGAAGGGAACTTCCATTTTCATGCTAATTTTTACCAGAGTTTAGTGAATCCGGTGAAATTTCACTTTGCAAAGAATAGCCAATAACGTGCAAGGGAAATAAGAGAGTAGTATTTGGCTTGCACATGATTGGATGATGAAAGTCAACAGAGCCTTGTCTCATTGGGTGAATTCCCTTTCTGCAATAAATGATCCCCATTGTCTCACTGGTTTTCTCATAGGCCTGCTGTGAGATACAAGCCCTACAAGATACAATCTATGTCTACTAAGAAAGGGAAGCAGGCACTGCAGGTTTCCTCAGAAGACTGAGAGTTTCTCAAGTGAATTCAACAAAAGAAGCCCCCATCCATCCATTCAGGAATTAGTCTGAAAAAGACACCGTAAAACAAATAGCTTTTCCTGAAGAACCAGGAAAGGTACGGATCAGCAACAAAATGTGTTAAATTCTTTCAATGTACAGTATATAGAAATGTAAAGGTCTGCAAAGGTTTTTTTGCCTCAATAAAAGTCGAGTAACACTTTAAATAATTATAGGAAATATGCAACTGTGAATTGTAAATGTAATCTAAATTTCATCTAAATTCAGCTAAATTTCATCTAAATTGTAGAAATATAATCATGTTTATCTATATTGAAACCAACTGTTCACACATGTTTACATTAAATTCTTTTCAGCTATTAAGACAATTTGCACTGTTGATAATTTTGGCAGGTAAGGTGGTCAGCCTTGTCTTTCTTGTGATTTGATTGGTCAGTCTCAAGCCTACATACTCATACTGTACCCTTTGTTGGAATACAATAAGCACACTTTTAGAGGCTAATTAAAGGTACAGAAAAATAATTTATATATTAATATTACACATATAGCAATGCTCTATTTCAAAGGGTTGTATTATTGTAGTTAAAAAAAAAATGTCATGTTAAATATTTCCCTATTAGCACATTTACTGGCAGCAAGCGCTAATGTGGAAAGTGTCACCCTGAGACAGATCTTTAAAGTGAGTTTAATTTGTTCCAGTCCTCCACCGCCTCCTAATATTATTCAGCGATGGGTGATCAACGCCTTGATTTTCTATGGAAATATTTAAATTGACACATTCCGTTTCTGTCTTTTCATCTTCTACCCGCAGATGAAGTGGAGGGCTGAAAGAAAAAAAATTAATGTGAGGCAATCATTATTTATTACATAAAAAACTATACCTAGAACATAAATGTGATAACATAAAAATACCCGATACTTATAGCAAAAGAACAAATATAATATCAACAGATATTTGGTATTTAGCCAAAAAGTAATTTTAAGGGGTATATGCTGTTTACAACTCAGTGAATGTTAGTAAAAAGGATGATCCTGCTTTCATTTTGAATACCCAATCATGTGCTAGCAAAATTAACTCACAAATGATTGGCATTTAAAGTAAACAGAGCTTCACCTTATTTACTAACATTTATTTTATGAAGTGAGCAATTTGCTAAGTGCATTTACACCTTTAGTAAAACCTAAATATGTTTGATTTTCTAAAGGAATAAAAACAATTCACCACTAAAAGTGAATGTCCACTGAATATAATGAATTAGATGAAACTGTGTTCATTTTGGATGCCCAATCATGTGCTAGCAAAAAATCGACTTATTTTCCATTTACCACGCATGTAAGCAAAGTGAACACACCTTCACCTTATTTACTAATATTAACTTTGAGAACATTTCTACTTCTTTCTTAGCTAATGCTGTAGCTAACTGTTCATCTTTACATATATTTGGAAAACTCTGAGTTAAAAAAAGGCAACCTTTGAACCCAACAAAATGAGAAAACCATTTACATTTTTTGTCTAAATTGTGAATCCACTTTTTTATAACTGCAGCAAAGGCAAGGAAAAAATTGTGGACAAATGGTTATAATAGTATGAGTCCATAATACCAAACTCAGAATTAAAATAGATGCTTAATCACTTGAATAAGCTTTAAAATAAATTAAATGCAAAACTGTTAAACTGGAGAGTGTCTTAATTGAAAACAGCAGCATCTATTTCCTAAACTTTTTTCTAAGGTTGAAGTGTAACTCCAGTGTAGTTGAGAAAATGCCTTGCCAATTCCTTTGCCAAATGGCTGCTAGGTGGGAAGGTCTGCCTTTGTTACCACTGTCTGAGCAGTCTTCTTGATATAATAAGAAGTGAGGAGATCATCTGCATCTCTTAGGTGTGAAAAAGACAGAAAGTAGCAAAAATTAGAACTATTGCAGGGGGTGTCTGACATTTAACTTCAAGCTCTGTGCAGATGAAAAGCAGTGAGCAAATCACATGAATGGGAATGGGAATCATTATTCCCATCATTAAAATGGGAATTATAATTATATAAATCTATACAAGGATGACATTTCTTATTATTCTGGGCCATACACCTTTCACCATCACATTTACTGGATCATCGTGGACCTCACATTTGTGGTCAGAAAACAGCCATCAAGCTGCCTCATTTTTCAGTGTACATCGGTGTTCATTCTTCTCCCTAGGACTCATAATGCAGACAAACAACTGTCATAAAAGGAGCTCATCGGAGCACTGATGGTAAGCCAAGATTTTGGAGTTCACCATATGTAGTATATGCACAGCACTGGTTTAGAGGCTAATTGCCAGCATTTATATCATAGGCAGGATGTGTGCAGAGCTAAGTAATAAGATGATGGCCTGTAGTAAGCAATCTAATGGACATAGCTTAGATGTGAGGGAGAGAGTCTGGGAAGGCAACAGTAGCCAAAATGATAAAGTATAGGGTAATGGAAATCAGAGGCTTAGTTATAACCAGTCCAATGTAAGTGACAGTTGGGCAGCTTGTCATTTGACAGTTGAGCAGCAAAGTATAGACACAGACGGAAAATTGTATTCCAAAGTCCAGGACATGGTTACAAGGAAACAGAGATACAAGCAAGAAGAAAATCATATAATGCACCATCATCTTTGCTCAGAATAAGACTTTTTAAAGCTGTAACCATAGTTACCAAAGGGCATTTGTAAGCATCTATTACAGATGAGGTATTGTTTTTTGAAATCCACATCTGCAAATAAGTCTGTGGGTTAGTATGTCCATTGTACATGGGCACTGGAAGGTAGTGCCAGTGCCCCCATCGCTCAAAATCAAAATGTGGAAGATGCAGTCATGAACAAACTGGTCTGCAGCACAGGAGCTGTTTCCAGAGGCCCATTTACTCATTAGAATATCCTCAAATTGTAGATTGCATGAGTCAGTTGGCTTTCCAGTTACAAGAAATCGCACAGAACCAGCTGATACTGCGACACTGAGTCAGGGCAGTGCTTCAGGCCATGCAGTCAAAACTTTACCAGCCTCAATGTACATTATCTATTAATAATAATTTCACACTGGATGGTGACTTATATGTAGTTATTTGGACTCTGGCATTTATTTATTATTATTCTGCAATGGTGGATTTGATTCTAATATAATATATTCTATTATATTGTTTTTTAAGCACAGCACTTATGTTATAATTTAATTTACCAATATCTGTTGGTGTGATAGCAGCTGATATTGAATTATATGCAGTAGCATGATTTCATATTTTACTAGTTACTGTGCTCTCTACATACCTGCATTACCCAGAGCATCGTTTGGCCAGGATCTTCCACAGACACCCGTACCATTGTGTGCCCTGTTATATCCTGTTATAGCCTGTCATCAACTCAGAGGAAAACAGGAGAGGAGGTGTAAGGGAACTCTAAAACTTGACTTCGACCAGGTGACACCTTCTTTTGAGGTTGGTGTTGTCAGAACCCTATGGCAAGAGGTCAAACCCTGCATGAAGTTTTGGTTGGTCCTGAACTAGAGATCCAAATATTCTTCATTTCTCATTGGGTGCATGTGTTGAGGGCAATCGTATCTGAAGTAGAAGTGAGACCCATACATAATATTAGGTCAGGTGGGCAAAAAATATATTTACATGTTTACTTAAAAAACGTAAATCAGAGTGATGGAGGCATAGATAATGGCAGGGCAGATGAGACCTGGGAAATGTACTGGGGTTGAGAAAGTGACAGAAAATTTGATGACAAATTGGTGGTTAGGTTAGGTGGTTCAAACTGGGAGTGGGGGGCATGATGATAAAACACAGGAGGAGAGTGCCAAATGGTTATATAGCTTCCAGCTTGTCCTTTGAGTCCCATTAGTGATGCCAATGGCTATCGTGGTTTTGCCTTTTTTGTCTCTTTTAAGCCTGAACATTGCACAACATTGTTTTCATCAATATCATTATTGCTAAAACTGCCTTCATTATCCATATTCTGTCCATGAGAACAATCCCCATAGACTAATAGAGTGTAGAAGGATTAAAATTCTGGTTAGTTTTTTATTACTGTCTGTGTTACCACTGGTAAATTTCACCTTCTCTTGTCCTGGTGACCATTATCGTTAATTAATATGTAACTATGTAAGCTATGTAACTAACAATGCAACTATTTATTTGGTTAATTTTTTTTCACTGGTCAAACTAGATGGTCTTCTGTCTTTTTTCAACCCTACTCACTATGTAACTAACTAGGACAGAAAGCAAGAAAAATCCACGTAACTACAACAGGAAGTAGGGGGAAATTTTCCAGTAGGGACTTTTGTTCCAGTGACAGTTGTTTTTTTACAGTAACATCTGATTTATTTATCAAATGTATTACATACCGAACACTATGATCTTATTAATTAATATTACTGCCATAGTCTCTGTTTCCACGGCCTTGTGATTACAAACTACTGTTTTTAGCAATGCCTTGCTTCTGATTCTATTCTTGACCCTCATTACCTACACATAAAAGGATAAGGATTTCCCCTCACTTTAGAAACATTTCCTCTCACTTCCTAGTGTGTCTTTAGAACAGAAAGTGAAGTGATAACTCTCCAGTGCACACAGAGCATAAAGAAACCTTCATTGTGTAACAGGAGAATATTTTTTTGAACTGAAGGTTCATCCGCCGATGGCACTCATGGATTCTCCTTGAGCTGTGCTGTGACATCCACCATCTGCACAGTACATTCCTCCAGCTGTAGGGTACGGCTTCTATACAATTTTTAAATCTCACTACAAATCATTGGTTACTGTGACAAAAATGCAAACCCCCACAAAACAGAGCCCTTAAAATGCTTAAAAGAGAAGTATGGCTAAAGCTATTTTGTTCATACTTCTCTTGAAGGTCACAGGAGTGCAATTAAAGACTAACTTCACCTTTAGTAACATGTTACGTTATGCCTATATTTATGGAGTAACATGCAACAGGTTACTAGGCAGCACCCCTCGCTCCCCCTAATCCCGCACTGCGACAGTGGGTGGGGGTTTCTCTCTCCTGCAGCTGGTCATAATTTAAAATCAGCGCAACTGTGCGGGGCTCTGCCCATCCATAATTCATTGATCGTGGGTGCAATACTCTGAAGGCTCCTAAGAAAAAAAAATAATAAATGCAACATTTTTTACCTGCAAAAATATGTGCATTTTATTTTTCAAAAGGTGAACTTAGCCTTTGATTTTGGCCTCTTGTGGCCCAGAGTCACGGGACAGATTTTCTTTTTAATCTCATACTTCTCCTTTTATGTGTATGTCATGGCAAAAAAATGAAAAGAAAACTTACACCATACTTTTCTGAAATACCTGAACATTGCCCCATGTTTTGTCCCTTTGAACCACCTGATATGACACATATTGTGGTGGGATGGCACGTGCAAGCACAATCACGTACATATATGTTATGTGTATGTGGAGTAGGAGGTTGAGGAGGCGTTGACCGTGGCGGTGTAGGTGGAAGTGGCTGTGGAGGAGGAGGTAGCTAACACTGTTTTTTCTGGGGCAGGGCAATGTGGATGGCCCACGGAAAGCACACCAGCAGAGTCATCAAAAAGCATAAGATACTGCTGCATGACTTGGGGCTCAGACTGCTTGGCTGATTTACAAGGGGCTGAGGTGAAACACAGATGGCCATGAGGTTCAGATGCCAACTCTGAGCCTTCAGCAAGGGACCAGGTGGGAGACAATGTGAAGGAACTGGAGGCATTGTCAGCCACCCAATCTACTATCGCCTGTACTTGTTCTGGCCTCACCATTCGTTGAGCGGCATTCAGGCCTACCATATAATGTTGAAGGTTCTGTCGGCTACTCGCACCTGAGGAAGGTGTTTCACTTGTGCATGTAGCTGGCACAGATCAACCACATCCTCTCCTTGCAACAGGAGCTTCACCAACACCAGAGGCACAGCAGCACCACGACCACGTCCCTTATTTGACGCTCTCCTCATTCTGGACGCAAATGTACTATTTAGCACAAATTTTTATTATTTTTTAAACCAGCAATGTCGACGCACTTTTTAATTTTGTGCAAGAAATGCACAGCAAGGTGCAAATTTACTATGTAGCACTATTTTTTAATTTTTTTTTAAACCAGCAATGTCGACGCACTTTTTAATTTTGTGCAAGAAATGCACAGCAAGGTGCAAATGTGCTATGTAGCACTATTTTATTTTTTTTTTTAAACCAGCAATGTCGACACACTTTTTAATTTTGTGCAAGAAATGCACAAGGTGCAAATGTACTATGTAGCACTATTTATTATTCTTTTTTTTAAAATCAGCAATGTAGACGCACTTTTTAATTTTGTGCAAGAAATGCACAGCAAGGTGCAAACGTACTATGTAGCACTATTTTTTTTTTTTTTAAACCAGCAATGTCGACGCACTTTTTAATTTTGTGCAAGAAATGCACAGCAAGGTGCAAATGTACTATGTAGCACTATTTAGTATTCTTTTTTTTAAACCAGCAATGTAGACGCACTTTTTAATTTAGTGCAAGAAATGCCCCGCTGGCCGCACATGTAATATTTTGCACAAAAAAAAAAATGTTTTTAATTTGTCTAACTGCAATGTAAAAGCAGTATTTAAATATGCCAAAATGTTGCCAACTGAACTAACAGAACACGATTACCTGTCTAATCGAAATCTTTTAGACAATTTTTGTCGCACCACCCACCCACGATCTCCTCTAAAAACAAACGATCTCATGTAAAACGAACGATTCGTTTCACGGAGTATATTTTGGATTCCTTAAAAAGACAAACAATCCACCCTCAAACGTCGGTAAAAACGTTCACGTCACGTGAACGTTGACGAACACACATTCCCTGTGATGAAATTAGCACAAGACAATCAAGTCAACCGTTGTAAAACCGTATAAATTTATGACGAAAATGTAACGTCAATCTGT
>BLSH010305021.1:1730873-1741053 GCA_018402905.1 Glandirana rugosa | reverse complement strand
CCAGCAATGTCGACGCACTTTTTAATTTTGTGCAAGAAATGCACAGCAAGGTGCAAATTTACTATGTAGCACTATTTTTTAATTTTTTTTTAAACCAGCAATGTCGACGCACTTTTTAATTTTGTGCAAGAAATGCACAGCAAGGTGCAAATGTGCTATGTAGCACTATTTTATTTTTTTTTTTAAACCAGCAATGTCGACACACTTTTTAATTTTGTGCAAGAAATGCACAAGGTGCAAATGTACTATGTAGCACTATTTATTATTCTTTTTTTTAAAATCAGCAATGTAGACGCACTTTTTAATTTTGTGCAAGAAATGCACAGCAAGGTGCAAACGTACTATGTAGCACTATTTTTTTTTTTTTTAAACCAGCAATGTCGACGCACTTTTTAATTTTGTGCAAGAAATGCACAGCAAGGTGCAAATGTACTATGTAGCACTATTTATTATTCTTTTTTTGAAACCAGCAAAGTAGACGCACTTTTTATTTTTGTGCAAGAATTGCACCGCTGGCCGCAAATGTAGTATTTCGATTTTTTTTTTTTAAACCAGCAATGTAGACGCACTTTTTATTTTTGTGCAAGAAATGCACCGCTGGCCACAAATGTAGTATTTAGAATATTTTTTTTTTTTAAACCAGCAATGTAGATGCACTTTTTAATTTTGTGAAAGAAATGCCCCGCTGGCCGCATATGTAATATTTTGCACAAAAAAAAAAAAAAAAATGTTTTTTTTAATTTGTCTAACTGCAATGTAAAAGCAGTATTTAAATATGCCAAAATGTTGCCAAATGAACTAACAGAACACAATTAAAGTAGTGTCCCTGACAATCAAGCAGTTGCAAGTGTACTGCACTTACAAAAATGGCTGCAAATGTCAAACAGAAAAAATTGCTTAGGTTTTAAGGCACTTTGCTTCGCAAACAAAATGTACTCTAGCAAACAAAGATCTCCTCTAGCACCCACCCACTAATAAATCGCTGCAGCAGCATCCTCTCCCTACACTAGTATGAGATGATTTTCTAAAGCTAATCTGCCCCTCACAGCAGCAGCAGCATCCTCTCCCTACACTAGTATGAGATGATGTGACATGCAGCACTACGTGACTCCAGCTTATATAGCGGCTGGGTCACATGATCACCTGGCCAATCACAGTCACGCCATTAGTAGGCATGGCTGTGATGGCTTCTAAGGGCATTCAAGAGGCACAAAAAAATACCCGAACCCTGAACCCGGACTTTTTCTCAAATGTTTACAGTTCAGGTTCGCTCAACTCTAGTCATGTACCTACTCCTGGCTTAGGAGAGTACTGCTCCCCCCGTGACCACTGTTTCCATCAGACACAGCTGATTGCGGATCCCGGTACTCTGGGCCCAGTGATCATGTGATCGCTATGCAATCACATGATCACAATGTCAACAAAGCTGTTATGAGTGAATTCATTCATAACAGCTGTGTTTCCAACAATGTGATTGACCAACAGCTATCACATGGTACCTGGGCCAATCGCAGCACCCTGTGCCATGTGATTAGCTGTAACCAATCACAGATCACTAGTGATCACAGCTGCCATGAATAGCTAACCCATTCATGACAGCTGAAAATGTTGCTGTTACAATTAACTTCATTGCAACAGCAAAGTGTGAAAAAAGAAAATCCCTGATCAGACACTCCAGAGTAGTACTGTGTTACTATGGTGTTACTTTGGTAATTAAAGTATGTAAAAAAAAGTAAAACATTTTAAAAAATGTAACATAAGTGTAAAAACAAGTGTAAAAATGTATTTTTTTTTTAAATGAACATACTGTCACCAGTTAGTGCCCTTGATCACCGCCACATCAGTCAAATGATGATGCTGTACTGCACTGGTGTAAAAAAAAAATGTGAAAAAAATAAATTTTATTCAATTTCAACATTTTCAAAAAAATTGTAACAAAAAAATGACAACTTCAAAAAACTCACCATGCCTCTTACTAAATGCCTCAGACTGTCCACTTTCCAAAAAGGGGTCATTTGGGGGGTATTTGTACTGTCCTGGCATTTTAGGGCATCAAGAAATGAGGCCATCAGAACATCAGGACTGATCAACTTTCAAATATATATATATACCATAGTTTGTAGACGCTATAACCTTCACACCAACCAATTAATATACACTTATTGGGATTTTTTTGTAGCAGAATACATTTAGGCATACATTTATAACAAAATGTTATTTTATTGGATATGTTTTATGACAGAAAGTAGAAAATATTGGGGTTTTTCTTTAAAACGCTTTGGCTTTTTTTTCAAAATTTTCAGTCTTTTTTCGTTTATATTTAAAAAAAAATAGCTTAGTGTGAATAAATACCACAGAAAGAAGGCTCTATTAGTCTGAATTTTTTTTAAAAAAATGTCATTTGCGTACATTATTGCATGACCGCGCACTTGCCAGTTAAGGTAGTGCAGTGCTAAATAGCAAACAATGCCCTGGCCCTGAAGGGGGTGAAAACCTTCCAGAGCTCAAGTGGTTAAAGACCTTGCAAGTAGACAAAAATATCGGGTGACCTGCCAAAAATGCACTCAGCTCAAGTCCTGTTGTGGGCTGAAAACAAATGTCATTTTTGTGGATTAAGTGATGTTAACTTTGCCCAGTTGTCCATTGCTAGACAAATCAAACCCTCCCACCCCTCCTATTCTATACAACATAGGCACATAATCATTCTGTAACCCAAGATAAGAACTAAGAATTACTTTGTCTGGAACTATGTTCCGAACTCACAAATCAACTGTTAATCTTGGTCCAACAAGCTGCGGGGGGGGGGGGGGGATTTCCTGTCCCACAGCCAACGCATACAGATAGGCGGGGATACCCATGACATCATTAAGCTAAAACGGCAGCATGGCCAGATGTCATGAGCATCCCTGCCCCTTCATATACATCACATGCCTGACGAAGGGGTCCTGTGTGGCTCAGAAACATTGCACTGTTCTCTGTGTAGCGATCATAGGTGTGTGCAGCCTATTGCATTGGTGTGTGCACTCCATATATATATATAGCAGTATGGCAATGAACAGTGTCAATAGAACAGTGGACAATGTCAGTAGGGCAGAGACGTGTCAGTAGAGCAGTGGGCAATATCAGTAGGGATGAGACTGGTGTCAGTAGAGCAGTGGACGGTGTCAGGAGGGCAGAGATTGGTGTTAGTAGTTTATTTTTATTAATTTTTTTATTATTGCTTTTTTTTTTTTTTAATTCTTAATTTTTACTACATTTTTTAATTTATTATTATTTTTTTTTTTTATTTTTAGAATTTTTTTAGGAGTCCCACAGACCCCTGATGTCTCACTTTTGGGATAGAGAAAGTGACTGATTCCCCCGTTCCTTTTCTCTGCAGCCAAGCAGCGAGGGAAATCTGTGCAGCACAGGGTAATTAGGGTATGCCCAGGCACACCTAGCACACCCTGCGTGCATGCCTATAGTAGTGATTGTTCTTCTATAAAGATTTCAGACATTATTCGATCATCCGTGGTGTGCTGGTGAATATGTGCATTTGATCTGTGGAGTGTGGAATCCCCCAACTGCAGCTCATTGGAACAGGAATGACAGCTGACTTCTGGGTTCGAATTTAAACCCAGGTCTGAACAAACGCAAGCTCATCTCTAATAAGAGCTAGGAAGGGTAATTAGACTCCGTGAGATAACACAGGAAGTGTGCATAGGTCAGCTTTGAGTTTCTGACATGAGCAAGAGGTTATTTTTCACTTATCAAATGCATATAATAAAACACTTTTAATAGTATATTTAGCCAGTTCACCTTTGAAAGGTTTACCCCCCTTCCTGACCAGGCCATTTTTTTGAGATATGGCACTGCGTTATTTTAACTGATAATTACACGGTCGCGCAGTACCGAAATAAAATGTCCTTTCTTCCCCACAAATAGAGCTTTCTTTTGGTGGTATTTGATAACCTCTGCGATTTTTATTTTTTACGCTATAAACAAAAGAACAACCAACCATTTTGAAAAAAGAAAAATAATTGTTTTAACTTTCTGCTCTAAAACACATCCAATAAAAAAAATGTAAAAAAAACTAATTTCTTCATCAATTTAGGCCAATATGTATTCTGCTACATATTTTTGGAAAAAATCCCAATAAGTGTATATTGATTGGTTTGCACAAAAGTTATAGCGTCTACAAACTATGGGATACATTTTTTTTTCTTTTACTAGTAATGGCGGCAATCAGTGACTTTTAGTGGGACTGCGATATTGTGGCAGATAAATTGGACACTAACTGACACTTTTTTGGGGACTAGTGACACTAATACAGTGATCAGTGCTAAAAATATGCACTGTCACTGTACTAATGACACTGGCTGGGAATAGGTTAACATCAGGGACAATTAAAGAGTTAACTGTGTGCCTAGCTGATGTTTCAGTATAGTGGGGGTGGTGCTTTTACTAGTGTAAGGCATGAAGCAGTGTTCCTGCTTTACAGAAACACAGGATCCATGTCTTCTGTACTGACAGAACGGCGATCTGCCATTCCTTCAGTGTACCGAACGATCAGCGGGTGTAAAATCACAATGTGAGCAAGCCACCAGTGACACCCAAAACCTGTAAGTGCAGAATCACGTATATATATGTGATTCTGCGCAGCGCAGCAGCCCTATAGCAGTAAATGTGCTCTGGGGCTGTCAGCAAGTGGTTAACAGACCAAAAGGTGTCAACCAAAAGAAGTTGATTGGTAGTGTTTACCTACATGTTAATAACTAATTTTTCATTTCATATAGGACATAAGATGAAATATATGTATGTAACAGATGAGTGAACCTTATTTTGGCTTTTTATTAACAGCCCACTATACTATAGTGTTAAAGTGGTTAAACCATTGAAATTTTTTTATTTCTTACCTGCAAGGCAAAGGCATAATGTGCTAGTATGCACTGCATACTAGCTCATTATGTGAAACTTATCTCAAAATGAAGCATTCCAGCGATGCAATCTCATCGCTGGAGAAGGCGTCCATCGTTACCTAATCTTCCTACCGGGTTCGCGGACTCCGGCTCTGTGACTGGCCGGAGCCTCAATGACGTTACCCATTTGACGTTGCATGCGCATGGGAGCCACCGGTCACGGCACAGGGCTCTGAAGAAACAACACTTTAGAGCGAATGCACCACTAATTTTACTGCCTGCATGTACAGTAAATATCTCCTAAACGGTGCACGTTTAGGAGATATTTACACTACCTATAGGTAAGCCTTAACAACTTCTAGCCCAAGAAGGATTTCCCACTTTAGGACCAGAGCACTTTTTGCGAGCACTGCGTTGCTTTAACTGGAAATTGCGCAGTCATGAGACGTTGCACCCAAACAAAATTGATGTCCTTTTTTTCCCACAAATAGAGCTTTTTTTGGTGGTATTTGATCACCGCTGCTTCATTTCAGATCACCGCTATAAACAAAAAAGAGCGACAATTTAGGGAAAAAAAAACAATATTTTTTACTTTTTGCTAAAATACATATCCAAAAAAAATATATATAAAAAAAAACAAATTTATTCATCAGTTTTGGCCGATATATATTCTTTTACATATTTGTAAAAAAAAATCGCAATCACCGTATATTGATTGATTTGCGCAAAAGTTGCTGCATTTACAAACCATGAAAATTAATTTGTGGTGTTTTTACTTTTTTTTTTTTTACTAGAAATGGCGGAGATCTGCGATTTTTATTGGGACTGCGATATTGGGGTATACATGTCGGACATTTTTGACACTTTTTTGGGACCATTGACATTTATACAGTGATCAGATCTAAAAATAACCACTGATTACAGTATAAATGTCACTGGCAGGGCAGGGGTTAACCTGCAGGGAGCAATCTAAGGCTTAACTGTGTTCCCTAGGAGTGTTCTAACTGTAGGTGGGATGGGCTGGCAGGGCATGAGAGATCTAATTGATCCTGAATACAGGGATGAGTAGATCTCTGTCATGCAGCCCAGAGGTGTAACTAGAACCTTCAGGGCCCCGGTGCAATAAATTATGAAGGGCCCCCTGACCCCTGGCCAGGGCCCTTCCCTCTTCCCACTGACCCTCTTCCCACAAGTTCTGCAGCAGGCCCCAGGGGGACCAGGGAAGCACACAGGGGCCCTGGGAACAGCAGAAGACAAGTAAACTGGATAGAGGAAAATGGAGGAGATTGGGTCCTCTAAATGCCACCCCCGCCATCCCTCCTATTCAGGTGTACAAGGGAGGCACATGGGCCCCCTGGACCATGGGGCCCGGTTGCAATTGCAACCCCTGCAACCCCTATCGTTACGCCCCTGATGCAGCCTGTCAGAACGGGGAACCGCCGCGTTTTTCCATTTTTTCCATCTTTTTCCATTTTGGATGGAATAAGGGAGGGGTATAACACCTGTCAGATTTTTTTTTCACCATCTGTGTCCCATTGTGGACATTTCCCTTCACTTCCTGCCCCATAGCCATAGCCAAACAGGAAGTGAGGTTAAATCCCTGCAAATTAAGGGAATTCCTTGGGGACCCCCAGCTCACCAGAGCTAGTGTCCCCATTGGAAGATTTTCCCTCTATTACTTTTCTAGGGACAACCCAAAATTTGGAGTTTTCTTTTACTTTCACTTTCACTGATAATGTTAAACAGGACAAATATGGCAATAAAACCTGACAAGTGTTCTAATCCCTCTCCCCTCTAGCCAAAACTAAAAAAAAAGTTTTGCCTTTAGTTCCACTTTAAAGATGGAAGTTTATTTCCTCTTTAAGCTGTGTTTACAATAAATACCCAAATGGTCTTGAGAGGGATAAAAAAAATGCAGCTTTTTGGGGCACCGAATGAGCACAGCTTCACTTTATGTCCGAACATTCAATTGCCATTCAGTTTGCTAGGTGAAAAGTCACTGTTTGTTTAGTATTCCAACCCCACTGTCTATTACAGGTTATTAAAACAGACTTAAAGAAGATCTAATCCCAATCACTAAAATCTCATATTAGCTTTATTATATAAATGTAATTTCCAAAGTAATTTTCAATCTTTTTAAATCTGTGGCTTATATTAAAATAATACCTGGTAATCCTTTCTTGAAGGTCATTGTGCAAGCACTTCCTGTAATTAGGTGATACCAGTCTTCCAGTTTTACTCTTGTGTTCAGTGTTGGGCAAGGTCCTTGACACCTTAGGCAAAGATGCCAAAGTGAAACTCTTCTCCCCTCTCTAATTTGCAGCCACATTTTTTTTTTTTTTTTGCAATTTGTCCATTTTATAAATATGTTAGAGTTGCTAGAGTCACACTTCTGTTACAAAACATTTTTTTAATTTGCACTACTAACACAAACACATTTTGAAAGCTTACATAGACCGATTTAACAAAAAATTAGGACAACAATTAAAGGATAATAGGAAGGAAGGCATTGATTAAAACTTACTAGGGTTTGTGGTAAATAAGGGTAAAATGTTGTTGTTGACATAAAAAAAAATTATGAATGCCCCGGAAAAACTGCTTGGTTTGATTCTATTCTACCATGACTCCTTAAACTGCTCAGTCCCCACTGACACACCTAGTATAGATTGAAGGCCGCTCACACCTGTGTTACTTAAGCATTCGTATGCTATCACTCTACAACAGTACACAGAAAATAGGCCACAAGCAACTGGTTGGTAGATTAAATGAATGAATTATGGAAAAGCAGTTAAACAATGCATGAATCAATAAACAAACAATTGAACAGGTTTATATATACTGCACTAGATAATGTGAACACTGAACTATAAGGTGGCAATCAAC
Source organism: Glandirana rugosa (assembly GCA_018402905.1). NCBI lineage: Eukaryota > Metazoa > Chordata > Amphibia > Anura > Ranidae > Glandirana > Glandirana rugosa. The sequence goes on along the minus strand of BLSH010305021.1, from coordinate 1,733,272 downwards.
TGAACGGTAGTGATGCTAAACCAATTCATGACTGGTGTAAGCAGAGCTAAGAGTATCGGAATAAACTACCCCAAAAATAAATGTCCTTGTGTGCACACTACTCATACAACCCCCAGTTGTGGGGGAGTGTATGCGTTGCTGAGAGAGGTACCCCGGGAAATTAGCTGCAGAGTAACTGGCTCCTAATTGTCAATATTAGCCAGCTATCGTTGGGGCCCTTCTGTAAGGTGGTGCATATGAAGCTGTATCTTTAATGTTGTCCCAAATAGATGGCTGATGGGCTGTTGGGTAAGGATCAGTTTCTATTGGCATTAACTGTATGCAGCAAGAGATTAAACTTAGCAGTTCTGCTCACCACTCCTGACGTGTAGCAAGTCTGGTACTAAATGCTTGATGGTCAGTTGTCCCTGAGAGTCTTCAAGACCAGATCCTTGCAAGGCTCAGTCCCAGCATTAGACCCTCCCTGACTCTCTCAGGATCAGTCCCTCTGAAGGTGGGCACAGACAGGTAGGAAAGGCAGGTCTGTTCCACACAGTCCGCATCAAGGACTCTCAGTAGCTCTCAGTAGCTCAGTTCTCAGCCTTTATAGATGCCACACACAGCTCCAGTCCTCATCAGACTTTCTCCCAGTATAGGCACGCACATCCTGGCCTGTGTTGCTGTTCTGACAACCACAGTCCCAATTTGGCAACGGACAGTGAAATGGCATCTTTTAGCATATGCTCCACCAGGAAGCCTGTCCTGAGCAATGATGTGACGCTACTGCTGGAGTGCATGCGTGTAGAAAGGAAGTGGCCTCACAGGCTGGAAGAAATCTGCCACAATATGATATAACAAAAACGAAAACAATATTTTATGAAAAAAAATAACTTTATTATTTACTATGCTAGCAGATAAAACATGTAAAGTGTAAATCGCTTCCTTTCTGCCACCCGCCCCATTGCACACAAAGCAAGAGAAACCGCTTGAGAGATGTGGATGATCAAGGAGATCAACACCCTCAGATGTGTCATTTTTCCCGATGGATTTCAGGGGACGATTTCTCATAAGTGTTGGGCTGCACAAGCGTCAGGAAACGTAGATATTTTAACTGTTATGGCCACAGTAAATCCACTTCTATGATTTTTAAATGGACCCCAACTATATGCACAAATATATTTTCATCTACTTTCCTTTGCAGATCAGTTAATTCTTAAACCTGACACTTTTGGATAAGCATAATTGAAAATTTTAATTTCCATGAAATTTTGCTGAAATTCTAAAGATTTTGGCAAAATGTCCCCAAATGTATTGGTGTCGATAAAGCAGAAAAATTAAAGTGTAAATTAAGGGTGCAATTGTTTTTTTGGCGCCTGAGGGTTACAGAAGCTTTCTTTAACTACGCTGGACCAGTTCCAGTTCCAAAAAATATCCTCTCAAGTGACAATGCACAAATAATGGTTAAATCTGCACAAGAAAAGGAAAAAAATAAACATAAATTCCAAAAAAACACAGAATGAAATAAAATGATCCTAAAAACACATAAATACCCTCTAAATAAAGAATATTTTTTTTCTTTTTCCAGCAAATCATCATTCTCAGACATGTGCAGTTTGTTTCATTCCAAATTAAAATTCGGATGAATTTTGGAATTACAACAGTACTGAATCTAAACAAATCCAAAATAACAAAAAAATTTGGATGAAATTCAAATTTGAATAATTTTTGAATCGTTTTTGAATACTTTTCGAATTCGAATAGTTTTTGAAATCAAAAAGTTTTCAAATTTGAATTCTAAGTGTTTTCCCATTCGAATAGTTTTCAAATATGAATTCAAAAAGTCCTCAAACTTAAATAGTTTAAATAATTTCCAAAGAGAACAAAATAGAATAGAAAACAAAGGAATATAACAGAAAAAAACAATAGACTAGAAAAGAATATAACAGAAAACAAAAGAATAGAATAAAATCGTGTAGGAATGGCGCTGTCTATCAATAAATATGAGGTAGCAGTTCAAAATTAGTAAGATATTCAATGCCACTCAAAAGTATGTAATTAATACTTCATAAAGAATTGTGCTAAAATAAGATAAGAAAACAAAAGACAATATAAGAAAAGATCAGATAACAAAAAAAGACAATATAAGGAAACAAAAGATAAGATAAAACAAGAGAAACCTTTAATAAATTTGATAAATTCAAACTCCTGAAAAACTTAAGTATAAACTTTTGATAAGCTTACCCTTTTGTGAATCTTAAGTTTAAACTTTTGAAAAACTAAAGTTTTTGATAAGCTTAAGCTTTTCATAAGTTTTTGCTAAGTTTTTAATAAGTTTAAACTTAAAGTAGGTTTAAAAAAACAATAAAACCTAAACAAATCTAAGTCATGACAACATTAAGGTTTTAAGTAGGCTTAAAATT
>BLSH010305021.1:1679181-1727471 GCA_018402905.1 Glandirana rugosa | reverse complement strand
CATTACTACCTCATTGTCTTCTCTAGTTTTATGTATTTCATTAATGTTCTAACAATTTTTATATATTGATTTACTATTACGGATTTTTACGGATTTTTACGGACTTTTACGGACAGTATTTTTTTATGAAGTATTAATTACATACTTTTGAGTGGCATTGAATATCTTACTAATTTTCATTGAGTGGCATTGAATATCCTACTAATACCTCATCATTTTATTATTGTTTTAACAATTGATTTACTATTACGGATTTTTACGGACTTTTACGGATTTTTACGGGCATTATTCTTTATGAAGTATTAATTACATACTTTTGAGTGGCATTGAATATCTTACTAATTTTGAACTGCTACCTCATATTTATTGATAGACAGCGCCATTCCTACACGATTTTAACTTTTTGATTGTTTCCCCATTGGGAAATTTAAAGGAAGGCAGCAGTCTCACTGAGTTTCTATCAGTCCTAAGCGCAGGAAACCCTTTATCCAAAAGAATAGAATACAACAGAGTAAAACAGATCTGTTCCACTCCACCACATTATATTCTTTCATTCTCTGTTATATTCCCCTCTATTGTATTTTATCCTTTTCCTTTCTATTCCTCCATTTTCCGCTCCACCCATTCTCCTTGGAAATTGGAAAACTATTCGGATTTGAAAATTGTTCAAATTTGAAAACAAATCAAATCTGAAAACGATTCAAATTTGAAAACTTTTCGAATTCGAAAACTAGTCAAACTTGATTAGAAAACTTTTGGAATTGTTTTGAAAACTTTTCAAATCGATTTCGAAAACAAATAAACTAAATGAATTCTGAAAACAAATTAAACAAAGGAAACAAATCTAACTAAACAAATTTATGTAAATAACAAAACTAAACTAAACAAATTTTTTTTGCTCTGCACATGTGTAATCATTCTGACTAACAACACAGATTTCTAAGACCAAAAAAAAAAAGGAAGCATTAATCCATTATGGGGTCTGAACATTTTTCTTGATTCAAACCTACTTAGCCATGATATCTGAAGCATACGATTCAAATCCCAGCATGTGTGGTTGAGTGGTTTATTTGCAGTTGCCCTTTTTCTGAACTAATGTTATGGTTATATTATATGTGACCATTTTAGATTTTTCTTAGTCCTTCTTTCAAGAGCATCTATTCTAATCTTCTTTCAATTCAGATTTTTCTGAATATGTTTCAATAATATAATTCATGTATTTACCATTTTCCATATGACAGTCACAGAAAATGTATTAAAGATACCCTGTCACCATCTTAAAAATTGCAGGTAAAAGCACAAAGGAGTTGATTTACTAAAGGAAAATAGACTGTGCATTTTGCAAAGTGCAGTTGCTCGAAAAGTTAGTAAATGGGGTAAAGCCTAACTTTGCAAAGAATACCCAATCAAGTGCAAGGAGAGTTAGAAAAACAGCATTTTTGCTTGCACATAATTGGATGAGGGAAGTCAGCAGAGTCTCTGCTCATTTACTAAGCTCTGAAGTAACTGCACTTGCTGAGAGCAACTGCAACCCTAAAGTATTTTAAATGCTAACCTATTTTTTGTTTCATTAAACAAATTTTCAAATAAACAAGTGCCTCTGTACTTGTCAGGGAATTGACACTCCCGAAAGTATAAATTCCCTAGCACAACCACATCCTTCCATGCATGTCATAGCACTCTCCTCATCTGGGAGTGTATGATTACTGTCTGTGGTGGCCCAGCTCCTCTGGCCCTCCCCTCGCTTCCCTACATAAGCTTTTATGTAGCTGTCAGGGGAGGACCAAATAGGAATACTATAAAGCAGCCTTTCTAAAATTACTTTCTAGGCTCAGGGAATCCTTACTAATAATTACATTACCTACAGCCCACAGTACATTAGCGTGATGGTCAGTGGAAGAAATGCTCTTTATAATCACGGCCATTGGGAAGAATAACCAGTCCCTTCCTTTTACAGATACCTAAAAATGTCAATGTTGTTAGTGGTTAATCACCTGAGGGAAACATTGCTCCTTGCTCAAGGAACCTCTAGCAGGATCTGGAGGAACCCTAGGGTCCATGTCACCCTGGTTAAGAAAGGTTGCTATAGAAAGAAAGGCTGCAATAGAGTGTCACTTTCATTAAAAACTCTCAGTCTGCTGAGGGTGCTGAACTTGCATCCAAGATGGCGGTGCTCAGCAGTCAGGTTTTTGGATGTCCACACAAGGGAAGCATTTACAGGTAAATAAGATGCATAAAATACATTAAATGCACCAATAATCTTAGGGGAAGATTGGTGTTAAAACAAATGGTTTGGCAACAGGGTATCTTTAACTTCCCCCTGTTTAACTGTGCATGAGTCAGAAATAATCTGCTTCTTTTTGTTCCACACAAAATGAAGATCATGTCAAAACCACATCTACTTAACAATTTTTTTTTTAAAGATCTTTGTTCTTTTTTTTTATAGTTTACTGATAGCCGGCAGAGTTACAGTGAGCACAGAAAATTGTTCTGTAAATGTATGACTCATTCAGTGAGTAGAGCACTGTAAACCTCACTACTGCAATATACACTCGTTTTTCCTTAACGTTTTATTATTTCATAAAAACTGATTTGCATAAAACCTATCACTCAAAAGATTCAGCTAAAAAATGTTCTATTCATAGAAGTATCTGAGCCCTTTGTTTACTTTTTTAGATCAAATAATGGATGTAGCATATAGGGGCGGCGCAAGGATTTTTGTCTACACAGGCGAAGGTGCATTTTACTAAAGTTGATTTCTGGGCACATAAATGCAATTTATCACCTAATTTTTTGGTAAAATATAAAAAATGAGGTTGTGCCAAGTAAATAGATACTCATGTCAAACCTTTAAGATTGTGTGCGCCTGTAACATTTTAAGAGCCTTTACAGGTCATAATTTTAGAGTTACGCAGGAGCACTGGTGCTAAAATTATTGCTCTCACTCTGGCATGCACGCTGATATATGACATGTGTATGGAAATCACTGTTTTCATAAATAGGTGCCCCAATGCAGGCGGTTTTGTATGTGTGTGTAGAGGGTGGGAGGAGCGGGCGGGCTCTGAAATGCTTACATTTTTAAAAAAAATTGTGTATGTGTCTCTTTATTTGCTTAAAACTTTTTTGCTTTTTATTTGTTTATTCTTTTATTACTATCATATAGGGGACCAATAGCCCCTTACGTGATAGCATATAGGTGACAGTTTTTTTTATGGAGACACCCGGGGCCTATTTGACCCTGGATGTCTCCTCTCTACTCCACTGCAGCTGTTGAAACACATCACTGATCCTGGAGAATGACAGTTCAGGCCCGGGAAGTGATGTCATACAGGTCACTTCCGGGTCTGTATCTGAGTGGACAGAGCTACGCTGAGCTCCTGCTGCCATGATAGCACCGGGCCCACAGGTAGGACAGCAGAGCACGCTAAACATGGTGGGGGCAGCACATTCTGGCGGTGGTTGTGGAAGTGATAGGCTGCTTCTATCCCTTCCATAATAAAGTGGACAGTTGGTTTTACTAAAGTACACGCACTCCTTGCCGGTATAGCGACGGGAAGTGCCTACAAAAACACATGTCTGCAGCACTGTTAAAAATCGGAATGTCCGGCAAGTGGCTGAGGTTTTGGATTTTACTGCCCCCTATCCTGGCGCCCTAAGTCAGCTGCCTAAGCCACCTTATGCTGGCACTGGTAGCATAAGAACCTCTACGCTTAGAACCTAAGTTGCCTTACTAAAATACAGAATAGTGCCTTCTGTCTCCATTACCCGAGCACCTGAAGACAGATAGATCAATTATCGCAAGAAGTGTGGCTGGGAGTCTTCAATTTTTACTGTGGTCCCTGAAATTGGGTCCCATAATAATAATTATATCTGTGGTGTCCAAATATTTAAATGTGTCATTACAGTGGTTGTAAAGTCAGAAGGTTTTTTATCTTAAAGTAGTCTATGCATTAAGATAAAAACCCTTCAGTGTGCAGCAGCCCCCCTCAGCCCCCCTAATACTTACCTAACCCCATGTCGATCCAGCAATGTTTGTAGGACAGACTCGGCTGCCAGGGACTCTCCCTCCTCATTGGCTGAGACAGCAGCATGGCACCATTGGCTCCCACTGCTGTCAATCAAAGTCAGTGAGCCAATGAGGAGAGAGAGGGGATGGGGCCGAACCACGGCTTTGCATTTGAATGAATGCACAGATGCCCCCTGAGCAAGCTGCTTGTTGTGGGGCACTTGGCAGGAGGGAGGGGCCAGGAGCACCAGCGAGGGACACAAAAAAAGGAGGATACAGGCTGCTCTGTGCAAAATCATTACACAGAGCAGGTAAGTATAACATGTTTGTCATTATTAAATGAAAAAAACTGAGACTTTAGTATCACTTTAATTTTGTTGGGTTTCTATTCATTTTCATAGCAAACTAACAGAAGAGAGGAACACATGGACCACTTGGGCCTTCTACAGTCAGTATTATTATTTGATCATTTTACTTGTACTAAAGGAGTAGTTCATAGTGAATGAACATGACCTGGCTTGTACACTTTGGCTCAGTTCAGTGGTGACCAACTTACTAGATATAGGGGCCCCTGATATCCATTGGGGTAGGGCACTTAACATGCAATGCTACAGAAGGTTGTCAGAGCTTATGGATGTACTAAATAGATAGTGTGAGAGTGTGGACGTGACACAGATATGATTGTAAACAAAAGATCCACTGCAGGTCATATATTGTGGCTTACCAGTCCTTAGTTGTGGTGGCTGCATTTCTTTTTTTTTGTACATGGTGATGCAGGGAGAGGGTTTGCATGCAAGTTCAGGTATGCCTGTGCCACTTGTGGCAGTTGCCAACTGAAGTTTGAGTATGCAGCAAAGAAAGGGGAGGGGAAAGCAGAAATAGCAGGGGACGGAAAGCGATTTTTGTGCCCTTGAGAAGAGCAGTGGCAGCTGTAAAGGTACACAGATTGCCCCCTTGGCTACAGATTGATCAAGGAAGGATTAGAAACTGGTTTTAAATTGTTAGTGTTGGGATAGGTTGGGAGAGCCAGAGAATAAGTGAATTTGAAGTCCACGGGGGAGTTTCTAGGGGTTCTCCCATGGTAAGATTAGCAAAAAAGTTTAGACTGAGCAGGATAGTTGGCCCTTTCAAAAGTCCACGCATAAAGGATCTGTTGGTGTCACTGTTGGGGTGGTGCCTAAAAAAGAAAAGTGGTAAATATCAGTTGATACAGCACTTTTCATTTCCATGGAGTCAGTCTGTGATTGATGCCATAGTCAACAAGGTATGTAAGGAGCAGTATCAGCTTTTTGAAGATGCATTAGGCCTGGTGAGGAATATGAGTAAGAATGCTCAAAAATAGGCAATGTAAATTGCAAATTGGATGGCCAAATCTGTGTAGCTGTATGCCTATCCATGGGGTATGCAATGTCTTCAATTCTGTTTGAGACCTTTAACTCTGCCTTGCCATACTGCATATGACAAACAGTTGCAAACTTGTACAATTTTCTGCTAATAGGAAAAGGGGGCACTGACAATTGTGGGATCTTGCTAAGGACAGTATTGGCAGTATTAAGGGACTTTGGAGTACTGATGGCACCCAGAAAAAAAATATGTTCCACCACTTCCTTGTCTTACCTAAGTTTTGAGGGGAACGAGTATGCAGTAAGAAACTAGCTAGCCAAAGAAAAGGTGGTCTGTAAAGCTAGGAAGGTACCATTAAAGAAAACACAGAGCTTGTTGGGATCACTTAACTTCACAGTTAGTGTGATACCAAGGAGGAGGGATTTTAGTTGTAGGTGGAGTTTAGCACTAGAGGGGTCAATAAGCTACATTAAAAAAATGATTGTAACTAACAAAATGAGGGAGGACTTACAGGGATGTGGTCCAACATGGGTGGAGGCAGGATTGACAGGAAGCTTGACTTGAACTTTTTTTACTTTGCAGTGGCAGAAACCTACAAAGAAGTTAGCTTAGCAACAGGATAGTTGAATTTTCGGTGGACAAGATTAGTGTCATGCATGAAATAAACAATTTGTCAGCAAGGTCGGGGCAGTGGTGAGGATGCTCATGCAGCTTCTCCTAATGTCCTGAATGCAGGCTAATATTTCCTTAAGGCTAAGCATGTCCTAGGTATCAATAACTCCATAGTGGATGCATTTTCCAGGAAGAGGTGAGAAGGGTTTTACAAACCTTGTTTGCAAGCATGGTTTAAAATACCTGGAATATATTTGGCAGCTTGTGACCATATACTAGAGGAACTAGTCATGCAGTCCTTGGCATCGAAATGTGTTTTGAAGGACCATAAGGAACCTACCAATGAGAAAGGCACTACTGTGGGACTATAAAGGTATTTTAGGTCCCTTCTCATTCCAGTTTCACTTGTATTTCTTAGGAAGTTACAATCTATGATCTTTAAATTTATCTGGAACAAAGGGGGCTATCGGATGGCTCGTTCCACCTTGTATCTGTCAAAATGGCGAGGCGGCCTGGGAGTTCCCCATTTTTTGTGATATTATAGAGCGGCAAAATGGGTTCAACTATATCAAATGTTTACTGAGACATACAAACCTGATTGGGTCCGCTTGGAGGCACAGGATAGCCCGATACTACCTCTAGACGTCCTTATGTGGCTTCCTGCAAGGGAACGTCAAGCGGTGTTGAGCCACTCCTTATCCCACTCCTTGTGTTTGTGGGACATGGCATGTAAATTATACCCTTTATAATCTCCCCATTCGCCAGTGGCCTCACTTTTCAATAATCATCACTTCCTCCTAGGCCAACAGATATATCAATTTACATGGTGGGTCAACAGGGGGCTCTACCGAATAATGCACTTTATAGACCGTAAATGGATCAGAAAACCTAGCTACTTCAAGGAAACATTACAGATACTACCCACGGAGACTTATCGCCTGTGCCAAATCATCCATTTTATGCAGACCCTAATAAAGGACCAGGTTGACATAACCTGTTTTGAGAACAGGTGCATACATGGGCCTGAGCAAAGGGGAGGAATCACAAAGTTATATGCCCTGTTTAATAACCAGGATACCAAACCTTTGTACCAAACTGCATGGGAATCAGATCTAGGGGAAACGATTGGGGAGGAGGTGTGGACAAAATGGTCCACAATGGTGCAAAAGGGCATACTTAACACTTCCCTGATGGAGGCCAATTACAAAGTGCTGTTGCGCTGGTAGCTGGTTCCAACTAGGCTGGCAAAAATATATCCTGGGACCTCATCCCTATGTTTTCAGGGATGTGGACAAGAAGGTGATACGTTTCATGTCTGGTGGTCCTGTCCGAAGGTCCGACGCTTCTGGATCAGGATATTTAATTTGGTCTATTCAGTGACAGGATAGAACATCCCAAGAGGCGCCAAAACCGCACTGTTTGCTAACCTGTCAGAAGAGATCTCCAGACATCTTCGAATACTTATATTTTTCATCTTTCTAGCAGCTAAAATAACCATAGCGCGAGCATGGAAATCGCCTGTTATTGATGTCACATTGGTGAAACATAAAATATCCTGGATTATGATTAATGAAAAATTGATCAGCATTTGCAGAGATAAACAAGCTAGATTTGAGAGAGTGTGGAACCACTGGATTGCATATCTCCAAGCTCCCTAGACACTGGGCCACCTTGCACAGAGAGGCCCGAGCTAAGGGGGCATACTCTCTTCTGTTCTTGTTTTTGGTTCAGTTTAAGGCCTCATACACACGGGCGTATATAAAATAATAAACAAAAAGTCGGGCCCGACGTCAAGGAAAAAAAGTCGACGTTTTTCGGCTTTATGCATTGGCGTTTTTGAGCGCTAGTGAGCGTCGGCATCAATAGACGTTTTTTTAAAAAAAATCATTCCTCTGCTATTTTTCAACCTAAAAACGTCGGCGTCAAAAAACGCCGGAAAACGCCGGTACAATATTAGGTGGCGTTTGTTGGCGTATGTTGGCGTCTGTTGGCGTCTCGTGGCGTTTTGCGGCGCTTTTTGACGTCGATGCAGCCAAGGAACGCGCTGGTCGTGGGTTCTCTGATACGCCGACGCCATCTACAGCTCAAAAACGCCGAAGTTTTTTATGTGGCCATTGACTAACATGGGGAGCAGAAAAAAACGTCAGTAGACGCCGGCGTCAAAAAACGCCCGTGTGTATTAGGCCGAAACCATATTGATAATTGTTTTGGTAGGATGCTGAGGGGGGATGGTACAGCTTCCCCAATTGTATTATATTCTCCGGATCGGGACCCCTGGGGTTGAGGTATCAGGACCCATTTTAGATACTAATGTTATATTTCACTATGTTCTGGGAATATGCATGACCAACAACTTGCTGTAATGTCACTTGATACTTATTCTTATTTGTTGAAAATTTTGTGCACCTAGCAGTTGATACTTACAGGCCTATAGCCTTAGGAAATGGTTCATGTAGTAGCTCTTCTGTACAACCGGTGAGGGCCTCTGATCACTTTGGTTAATGCATCCTCCTTTTGATGACTACCTGATAATGTTCAAGTATAAGTTTTTTTGTATTGTGCTTCAAATTGTAATAAAAATTATTGAAAAGAAAAGAGGGACAATGTATTGAAAGGTGGAGTGACAGGGTTGGTGTTGGTTATATCTTTATTTTCAAAGTTGGTTGGTAAGCATAATCCCGCAAGTTGCTTCCTTATAAGAAGGGTGTTGGAAGGGTGAGCTAGAGCTTAGAAAATGTCTACCAAATGAAAATAGGGGAGCCTAGAGGGGAAAAGTAGCTGGCACAGATATTAAAACTCTATTACACATATAATAAGAAGCTTCTACTTGAAGCCACATTCCTAATGGCCTGTGCTGGGGAATTCAGGATTGGGGAACTAGTGCCAGGCAACAATATAGGAGGGTCTGCATTGCAGGACAGGATTGCATCCATATCACCAAAAGTGATTCTGTGTAGAGTCACCAGGTTCAAAACTAGCCAGATGGGCAAAGGGGTTTATGTAGAGTTGAAAAGAAGGTACAAAGGCTTAGCAACCACGAGTGGGGGAGGTTCACTGCTTTAAAGGCACAGGGGTGGGACCACTTTGTCAGTACTTAGACTGTGCTGGAAACAGGTGGATCTGGACTCCGACTACTTGGAACACACTTGTTTAGGAGGTGGTCAGTCACTGCTTTGGTGGCCAGGAACAGGCCAGTGGAATAGATTTAGGCAAGTGGGCGATAGATACTTGGGGCATACAGGGCTTACATACAGGGGAATATGAATGTGTCGATAGGGTTCATTCATCATAGATTTTATGGGTTAGTCCCTAGGGATTTGTGCTTTGGAGCTTAATGCCTTGCCTTGTTTTAGGCAGAGACATCACATATCCAGCGCGATGAGAGTTGTCCAAACCACGTCTCAAGAGCTGTCTCAGCCTCCCCATGGGTGGCTCAGTATAAGTAGGGCTCAGCTGCAGGGTGGGGTCCAAGCAGGCCAGCAATATTGTTTGGAGACTCTGGAGCTGGTTGCTTGGCAGAGTCCGAGAGGTCTTCAGGGCATCCTTAGTTATCGGACGGTGGGTGAGGTGGCATAATCTGCAGTAGGGCTTCATAGTGGTTTTATAGGCTTTAACCTCCCTGGCGGTAATCCTGAGTGTGGCTCGGGCTGGCATTTCAGTACCATTAGCGATAACCCCGAGCCACACTCGGGATTGCAATGCTGGATCCAGGCTGGGTTACTCACCTTGTCCCCTGGATCCAGCGATGTCCTCCCGCGGTGTCAGCGTGTCTGTCAACCGCCCGATGTCTCTGCGTGCCGGGCTCCGTTCCCTGCGAGCATCGCGTCGCACGGAGACGGAGACCGGCGGGAAGTTCAAATAGTGAAACAGACAGTACACATACAGTACACTGTAATCTTACAGATTACATTGCTGTATGAAATAATTTCACATCCCCTTTGTCCCTAGTGGTTTGCCCAGAGCCCTGCATGCACTTTTATATTATACTGTATATGCCAATCTTTCTGCCTGGAAACATGAGAATATCCATAGCAACCAAAAAGTGTCCTTTTACGTCAAAAGTGGTTTTTGATCAGCTAGAAAACACCGATAGTAAATAAGAATCATTTGCAGAATTGAGTGATACTGATTTTTGGGGAAATTTATCATCAGAAACTGAAAGTGGCGACAGCGACAATTCTGCAACTGAGCAAATTTCATTATTTTGGTTTGATTACATTATTGAATACATTTTATTACTATTACATTATTATTTTTGATAATTATTTATAGTTATTTATTATATTATAATTTATGATTTCATGTTTCAAACTTTATCATACCCGGGATGTCTACTAGATTCTTGTTTGGACAGATTTAAGTTAGTTATTCCTAAGAATTACAGGCCTACAATATAAAACGCCAAATTTCCATGCAAAATAATCGTACCGCTTTCCGCACCAAAAATCTGACATAATCATACCGCCAGGGAGGTTAAATTTTGCCATAAAGTTGTTATTCTGTCATTATTGTAGTTACAAATGGGGGGTGAGGGAAGGAAGGTCATCCAGACCTTAATTGCGCGCAGAGCATATGGTTATCCTCACCAGTACTAAAATTAACCGTACATGCCTAATGTAGTCTTCTTCAATATTCCAGAGAGTCCCCTCAGCTAAAAAAGAAGTATATATTAGCATTATAGCATAATTTTGTGTAAGGAGCATTAATTCTGTAATAATATAAATAATTTTAATGGCCATTATTGTTGCAACTACCACTTTTTTTTAATTGTTAGTTACCACTACACCACCTTTTTCAACAATTGCTTGTTGAATACACTAAATTAGAATTTGCCCCGAGGCCCTGGGATCTGAGATGCTTAAAAAGAATGGGGAGCTACCGATAACAGTAGTAGACATCTTTTGTCCAAACCGCATATCCCTAGTACTGTACTGACTATGTTGATGGTACTCCAGCTATCTCGCACTCATACAGACACATTAAAGCCTAGTACACACGGGCCGAATATCGGGCGATATCAGCCGATTCAATAGAAACCAACCGACATTCGGGACGTGTGTATGGCAACTGGTCCGACAAAAGCTGGCCTATCAGAGGACTTTCTCTTATTTACTTCTGTTTTGGTCTGTTAAATATACAATTACAATTCATTTGTTATAACTGTTTATTAAATTAGAAATCCAGTAAACTATACCTAAACTTGCTCCCACTCCCATTCTAAACCTATTGTTAGTACCATGTAAAGGAAAGATGTCTATATTTATTATTTTGAGGGTGCTCTGGTAGTCACACAATCGGCTCCCAGTGCCAGATTCAGTGTAGAATAAGCCTATGGTTAACGTCACCACATAGGCATTGCAGCCATTGTTGGTGATCTCTTCTCCTCATTGAAGCCAGCAGCTGGATAGATCATATGACATATTTCCTTTACATGGTAGTTAGAATAGGCTTGGAATGGGGGGGGGGGGGGCAGGTTTAAGTATAGTTAGTATTTGACAGGACTTCCACTTTAAGTGCAAAATTATTGTAATTCCTCCCTGAGATTCAGAACTGTTGTGTGCTCTGTGCAGTGTTGTCTCATGCAGTATTATCAGCCCTGTCCAGTTCTTACTGTGGACTACAGAATACCCCACAACGTAATAGAGATGAGGACAGGGGGAAGTCCTAACACACTTCCCGTCCTAGTGTGAAAGTGCTGCACCTCCATAGATACGAGCGTGCATTGTCCTCCTAGGACAGGAAGTGTGTTACTGGCAGGATCCCCAGGGGGAAATAAAGGAAAACACATGAAAAAGGAAAACTAATGCAGGCATCACATCTAAGGACTGGCAAAAAATATATTACATTTTTGTTCTTGGGTTTAGATACTCTTTAATTCAGAAAAAAAAAATGAAACTGCACTTCTTAGGTGTGACACACATGGCATACATGCAAAGCTTAAAATACATTTTGCACCTATTTGATTTGCAATTTGTAATAGAGCTGTGACACTGAACAGCCCGATATCTCATTTAGGCTTTTAGTATACCAGCCATTCCAGCTATTCCCCATCCCTTCTCATAAAGCCGAACTGAGATTAGTCTGAGAGCAGCGCAGACACGCAGAACGCTCAATATATCCATTCCAATTATATCCAGCAGCTGATTTCTACTTAGTAATTGCTAAAGAGAAAAAAGAAAAATAGCACTGGGCTAATTTTGCAACAATCGACACCATCACCTTGAAATCATTTTCTGCAGCAGTGAACGCTGCATGGGCAGAGGAAGAATGGAAATGTATTAGATCAACAAAATGTTGCAGCAGAAATTTATCTTATCAAATGGCATTCCAGCATTTCCAATAAAGCAAACAAAGAGATGTAAACCAGCTGTTCTCCTCGCAGCGAAAAGCAGCTAGGCAGATCCCTATGAGTGTTACTCTGCATTCTCAAAGATGCTTTAAATACATGGAATACATACATTTTTTTTTTTGTGAAAAAACGTAATGTGACAATTCTCCAGGGAGGGGAACGTAGAGGAAAAATAAAGCCTATATGCTACTTTCATGGTGCCGCCTGTAATCATTGTGTTACAGTCTCAATACGTTTAATAATGTACTCATCACAGTATGCATTAATACAATCTATCACATGCAAGGCAAGATTGCGGAATCATAGAGCCAAGCGAAACACCATAGAAATCACTATTGCTTTTAAAATTCATGGCGCCTTTGTGGGATAATCAGCAGCAAAAAAGCCCTGTTTGGCAATGTTTATTTAACTGCCAGGTTTAGGATTTTGATATTGCTTCATTCCTGACTACTATGGGGTTGATTTACTAAAATTGTAGAGTGCAAAATCTACTGCAGCTGTGCATGGTAGCCAATCAGCTTCTAACGTCAGCTTCTTCAATTAAGCTTTGACAAAAAAAAAAAATGGAAGCTGATTGGTTTCTATGCCAAGCTGCACCAGATTTTGCACCCTCCAGTTTTAGTAAATCAACCCCTACGATTGATAAGTCAATAGCTCAAATTAATATAACTGAATGAAAAACTGACCATAAAAATGGAGATGTGTCCACTAGCAACCAATTTGGTTTCAACTTTTGGTGAACGTTTAAACAGAATTCTGATTCTTGGCTATGAGCACATCCAATTTTGTCCTTAATTCTTTTCTACTTTTTAATGAATTACTTAAGTAAGAGAAAATGTTCTTATTGCACATAGAATATCCACTTTAGCTTAGTAAGTACAATGAAGTTATGGTCACTTTGAATAACACATATGCTAGAGAATACACAGGGGAAATTTAAAAAGGATTTTTATCTTGCATATGATTGAATTGGATGGTTAATGTAAATGCAGCTTCACTGGGGTAGATTTACTAAATTATAGGGAATGTTCGCTTTTCAAAGCAAATGTTCCATGTGCTCGTTAAATTAAGTGGTGTTCACATTAATCATTCACTTATATGCAAGAAAAAAAATCCTGATTATTTTCTTTGCATATTATTGGGTAATCAAGGTAAATGCAGTTTCACTTTATTTTCTTAGCTCAGTGAACATTCACTTTGCAAAGTATTCAGCTTCTACTCCTTTAGTAGATTAATGCCACTAAGTGAACATTCAAAAAGGAAAATGTGCTATTTTTTAGTAAATCAACTGCAGAGAGTTAGCCCCCTAAGGATGGCACATATATTTTTGCATTGTAATTTTAAGTTGGATAATTACATAATCAGTGGATATATATTACTTTATATGTTACTTTATCTAATCTATGAACTGCACCATGTCTGAGCACGATCTATCTGGTACATTCAGTATAATGATTAGTTGAATGGGTAATGTTTTTACTGAACCAACCTTTATATTTCTTTAAGACACCCAATTGCTTAAAAATGAATTTGTCCAAAAACAAGACCCAATTTAGAAATCACTCATTTTTAAATGCAGCCTATGAGCAAGTCCATTTTTATCTTCATCTCTTTTTAATGGGATTCAGTTACTAAAGTAGTAGAGAATGTTCAATATGTGTAGAGAATATTCACTTCTGACTATTCTATTCAGCCTGATAAATATTCTTCAGCTTTAGCATCTTCTATTGAAATCTCCAAAATAGAAATTGTCATGGAGCTCCTGTTACTTACATTGCATATAATTATTTAAAAGTCTTTAGGCATTACATGGTGACATTAATCTGGATGCTGACACCAATGACAGAAAATATGAGGTTATCCAAGCATGTCCAAGCACGCCCTATTAGGATCAACGTAAATCGTAGTATGTTGAATTTTCCCTGAGCTTGATTGGATGGTAGTGGGGAACATGGTTTTACTGGAGCAGTGTACAAATCTGTATCAAATGATCTGACTTGCAAGTCTAGCAAGTATGTTACTAAGTATGTTATGTATTTTAGAAAGTAAAAAAAAAAATAGAAGCTAATTAGACAAATTTATTTATTTTTTTCACATAATTGGAAAGGCAGGGAAAAGTCCAACCGATTTGCATACATCAAAATTCCATCACTATTACAGTTGCTCTTTTGTTTTAGTTTTTTTTTCTTTTTCAATCAATATACTATCATTACGTAGCTAAATGCAAATCAAATAACCATTTTTAATTTTCTCCAATCGATGTGCATAAAGAAAAATGCCAGTAATTAGGTCATTATGTAAATAATTTTAGTATGCTGAGTTATACATTCACAATGCACTTGAATAAATCAGAAGCTTCAATGTCACATTTATGCAAGTTATAGGTTTAACCTCCCTGCATAAGGGTGTTTGTAAATTGAACATTTTTATGGGAAAATGATCATGAGATAAAATAGCATTGTTAGAATAACCCATCCATCTTAGTGAATTCAGCCTTATGTCACACAATTCTGGCCTCAGACACTTCCTTGGAGGATTTCCTATAACCACTAATTATCATAAGTCTAATTATGATGTGTCACTTGAAAATCAGTGGGGCCAGCAATAATGGCTAGAAAGATCCTCTCTCTTTTTAAATATCTTATTCATCAGTCAGTTTTGTTTAAGTTATAAGTCTTCCAAAAGCTCCACATGATTTCAAAGTTGCTTTTACATAGGAACAGTTGACTTGACTTCCAGCTTTGAGTTTTGTGTTCATTTCTGGACATCTTTCAAACACATCACTGTTGTATATTATCTTCTATCTAACACTCTCATCTCTCCTTGCAAACCCGGCACATTTTCGTTTAAAGGGAAGCATGAAGCCAAACACCTAAAGATTCAGAATTGACCTTTCCTCACAGGCTGAATGTAAGTTTTGAGGTGACCCCATTCTCCCTGGAGCCTTTTCAAACAGGTATTTTATTTAGTGATAGATTTTCTTTCATCCTTTCATGACTAGAAGTCTTTTAGGCCTAATGTAGCAGCATTAGTATGGGTACATTAAGTTGACTGTGTTGGTTGACTGCATCAGCATGTGTCGATTAGCTGCTTCTAGACTGCCCCATGTACATTTACTGCAGCGGGGCGGCCACTCTGGGCGAAATCACTTACCTGTACGTGATTTCGCTCTTCCTGGTCTGGGGGTGTGCACGCGCGTCTCCGGCGGCCATCTCTCTCTGTGATTGGACACAGTGGGAGCCAATCAGCAGGTCCGGAGGCAGACTGAATTGCGGTCTGCCTATGTAAACAAGGCAGATCGACATTCTATGAAAGGAGAAGACAGAGATCTTGTGTTTGTGCTAAGCAGGAACATGGATCTCTGTCTGCTTACAGTACAAGCACCCCCCCCCCCACAGTTAGAAAGCGCTCCCTAGGGACACATTTAACCCTTTGATTGTGCCTGATGTTAACCCCTTCCCTACCAGTGTCATTAGTACAGTGACAGTGCATATTATTTAGCACTGATAACTGTATTAGTGTCACTGGTCCCCAAAAAAGTGTCACAAGTGTCACTTAGTGTCCGATTTGTCCGCCA
The DNA here is from genome assembly GCA_018402905.1 of Glandirana rugosa. Classification (NCBI taxonomy): domain Eukaryota; kingdom Metazoa; phylum Chordata; class Amphibia; order Anura; family Ranidae; genus Glandirana; species Glandirana rugosa. The sequence continues at coordinate 1,711,583 of BLSH010305021.1, read as the reverse complement.
CAATGTCACAGTCCTGCTATAAGTTGCGGATCGCTACCATTACTAGTAAAAAATAAATAAATAATTAAAAATTCCATATAAATATCCCATAGTTTGTAGACGCTATAACTTTTGTGCAAAACAATGAATATACGTTTATTGGGGATTTTTTTTTTTTTTTACCAAAAACATGTGGCAGAATACATATTGGCCTAAATTGAAGAAGAAATTTGATTTTTTAAAGTTTTTATTGGATATGTTTTATAACAGAAAGTAAAAAATATTGTTTTCATAATTGTCAGTCTTTTTTTGTTTATAGCGCAAAAAATAAAAACCGTAGAGGTGATCACCACCAAAAGAAAGCTCTAATTTTTGGGAAAAAAAGGATATCAATTTTATTTGGGTACAGTGTCGCACGACCACGCAATTCTCAGTTAAAGTAATGCAGTGCCATATAGCAAAAAATGGCCTGGTCATGAAGGGTGGGTAAACCTTTCAGGGCTGAAGTGGTTAAAGCTGGCCATGGATGGATCAAAACTGACTCAAACAGACAAGCTGGGAAATCTCCACCTTGCTTGTATGGATGAATGAATCTGTGTATTTTTTTCCATTCAGCTCACTGGCGGAGCAAAAGAAAAAAAACTACTCATCTATGGCCAGCCTAACTCTCAATTATGTGTCTACCTAAACAATTTTTACATCTTTAAAGGGTAACTCCACTTGCGTGGGGATAAAATAGAAAATAAAGAAAAAATAATATAGCGTGTACAATTGCGACACTAATCATATTGTAATTGAATGTTATTAAAAATTACCTTTCCTTTTCAATCTGTAATTTTCTGAGAATGCATTGCAATATGGCTACCTGGAGTTGTTCTGTACACAAAATGTATACTGATCACTCCCCAGAAACATAATTTCCTGTTTGTGTGATTGGCTCACCCATTTTCCCAGAAGTCTGCACCAAGATACAAATCAGATTTCAGGCATCCCCTGCACCAAAAATGTCATTTTTGGAAAGATACTTTCAATAGGAACATGTCTAAAGGGATGCAGGCCCAGCAGATTTCCTCATTAGTCCTTTGCAGCTGCACACCTGATAGTTAATTATGAAACCACTTCCATTAGACCCACTCAGAACAGTAGCACAGACAGACACACAGGGATTTCGTCAGAATAACAAAAGGTATGAATCTGCAACAAAGGTTATTATAATCCTTGCATTGTACATAGATCACCAAGAGGGAAATGTTTTTTTCTCAACAAAAGTGGAGTTACACTTTAAGACATATAAAGTTTTTTTGGTACACCATTTTATTAAATTCCCTGCTCATATTTTTTCATCATAAGCTGATAAATCGCCAAAAAAATGCATTTTGGTTAAATTATCAGCTCTTATTCATTGCATTTAAAAATATATATATTTGCTTATTTATATTGTGTTTATTATAATGTAATGCACTGTGAATTCAGCTGTCATTGTGTCTCTCTCTCTGTAAGGCATTGTGACAGATGGAGCCGGCAGGTTTTTTTTGCAAACAAACCATTATTGGCTGTAAGGGGGTTACCATGATTGGCTGTAAGTGGATCACATGATGGGGGACCACACATGTGCATGCTCCTAGTTCTAGAATGGAACATAGAAAGAGAATATAACATTATCTCACCATGCCTGAGAACATTACTCTACTGATTGTTGGTGGGAATGTGTTAAACTACAGCTCAGCCTCCCCACTTCTCTCCCAGCCAACATGTCTTCATCTATTCACTACACTACCACATGCATAGATACCATGTAGAAAATATGTCCCCAAATCAACATTGACAGGTATTCAGCTGAGACTCAGGTCAGCCGTTTCTATCTAAGAAGGTAGCTAGGTCAAAAATACGAGTGGATCATGTTGAATAAATTCATAAATTACTTCAATCTGATCTTGAAAATTGTATATAAAAGTAACATGAAATCTTTCCTTTCATAAGTATTAATTCCCTTTATAAATGACTGCAGGCAATGGTAGTTTTTTCCTTCTTCAGGGACGCATTGGCTGATATTAGCAGGGGTGAATTCATAAGATTTACTAATTAATGCAGTTTATAAATTCTATCTGCTGTATTTACATTTTAGTGGATACATAGCTCTCTATGCACTGAATTTTTATCTCAGAAGCTTCAACAATCTGCTTTGGCTTATTAGAGTTAACTACATAGCGCTGGTAATACAGCCAGGAATTCGGGTAATTACATGCAAATAAGCACTTATACTGCTTCACGTTCTGAAACGGCAATGTAACGTGCAAGAAAATGAGGCCGGTAGTGTCTGCATGCTAAATCCTTAGAATGTATCTGTCTTTTTTGTTTTTTGTCACCGATGGGCTGTGTGCGAACATTTCTCAAGTGTCAGCAGCATCTCAGACTAGACAACAGATCAATAGGTTGTACATCTGTATTCCCTGATACTTGGCTAGTGCTTTGTTACACAGCTAACGATAGCTATAGAAGCAAAGATGGACATGACTTGACCATGCAGCTGAGACATAAAATTAAAATGGGATGTTCCCAAATCTAGGAAATTCAAACTTAGCATTCAATGACAATATAGATAAGTGGAGGTTCCCTTTGGTGAAAACCTTGTGATTAGAACCAGCTATATAAGTAATTTAAGTTATAAGCAGATATCCACTTTTCCTTTACTCCTTTACAAATCAAGCGTACCCCCTTTCCCATATCATGTGCTACCCTATTGGTCCATAAGGTCACCCATCATAATAAATGACCACCAGAAAGTCCAAAAACATGGAATAAAGATTGGACTAAGCTCTATTTTCTTCAGCTATAGTCAAAATTTGTATGTCTCTCTGCTCCTATATCTCTGAATCTGTTTTAAATTCTCAGATTTTCTTAAGGTTGCCTGTGCAGCTTGTTGCTTAGATGGTTGTAATAGCCAACAATGGCCCATGTTGTAGAGATCACCACCAGCACCACAGCTTGTTGAAGAAGAACTCTGCACAGTACTGTCTGCATCTAAGCAAACCTAATAATGAAGATACGGCAAACAAGCCTATCCATGAAATAAGGGTCCCCAATGGATATGCCAGTCATATATATGCCAAGGAAATTTCAAAAGTAGCAGTAGCTCTAGTCACTCCTTTTCTTCAGCATGCTATAGCTGAGCAGGTCTGAATAGAGACCAAAAAAATCTACCCCATTTAACCAATCGGGGCTTTCCTTTTCCCTCTGACTTCCATTGGTTTTAAAGGAGGGCAGGTACATTCAACCAGAGGCATTGCCTGATCCTGGCATCTAAGGTATGTGACCCTAATCTTCTACTAGGGTCTCCTTTGCAGTAATTGTTATTGTTACCCCAAAGAATAGACCTATACACAAGAACATTAATCTTTGTTGAACATTGTATCAAACATTGATACTTCTTTTTAAGCAACAAATATGCATTTTATTTTTAATTATAACCATGTTCCAGTGAAGGAGAATTCCAACAACTAACATCTATGCAACTTCACTTGGGCAGTAGGGAATGGCAGTAGGAAAGGGAAATAGACCAAATGGAGGGAAAGCAGATAGGAGAAGGAAGGGATAACAGAAGATGTAGGGGACTATAAAAAAGAATTGCCCACGTTACCTCGTAGTGCTACATGCCCCACAACATCTCAACTGAAATGCCCAGGGGGCGGCTGAGGACTTTTTGAAACCTAGATAGATTAAGTTACATATTACAAACTGCTCCTAGATTTATTACAAGCTACAATAACATTTTGTTGGGAGTTTTTAATATATTTATTCTATTGCTTTTAAGTCTGCAGCAATAGAGACAGATCAAAGAAAGGCCCTAAAATAAATATGTACGCATATCAATAAAAGGCCAGAGCAACATGCAGCCAAAATGCTATTCCTTTCTTTACAGTTAATCCACTAAAATAAAATATGTTCAGAATTTAATAACAATTTCCAAATTTTGGCCAAAAATACATTTTTGCAATTTAATAAAGTCTTTATTTTACAGATCATTTACATTTACCATAGGCAAGTTGTATTGACAATGTATGCTGTGTTTTGTATGTAGAATTTCACAGGCGATATTCACATGCCTGTTCTAAAAAAATTATAGGTGTCTGTTTATGTTTTCACATCAGATTTACAACATTTTAAAAATATTTTTTCAAATTCAATTCATCTGTTACATTTTGTATAAGCTTTAATATGTTAATGGAATTGTCATTCTCTATCTTTATTTTCTGCAGATTTCTATAAAATAATACCTGGTGAGCGTGCCATGAAGGACCATGTTTGGGTACTTCTTGGTATAGGGTGGCAATGCTCTGTCCCTGTCTACAAACTGTGCTCCTATCACACGGAATTCCAATGGACACAACAAGACACATATTATGCAGTCATGGACAATTGTCACCATCAGAAAACCCGCCTTGAGAAATGCCTTGCAATAATCGCTGGAGTGCGTGTAGGCAAAAAGGGGCTGCAAATAAGCTACAGAAGATCAGCAGCACTAAGATACAACAAAGAATGAAAAAAATGTGAAATCAAATATTTCATTAAAAATGGTAAGTGTTAATGATACACAATACGTTAGCAAACTAGACATTATTTGGTTAGTGTTTACACTAAATTTAAGAATCTGATAATAGTGTTTTCTATGCTTTGGACAATTAACACTCTAACCCTACACCCAAACACAAATATTTCAGTTTTTGGTAGGTGTAGTGTGTCTGTATTGTATTTCTCAAAAGTGAGATACGCTTACATTCCCAAGTTTGCACCCCATTATAGTTTACTACAGCCATTATAAGAGTCTGCCTGCTGGATATTTACTTTATAGTAGAGGATAGAGGAGGAGTTGGAACACCCATAGGTGAGCAAGAACATCTTAATTCAATGTGTGGAAGACCTCTCTACTTTAGGCATTTAAAAATATAGGCAGCTAGGGCTGACTCAGACTACAAAAATCTACTGATAGTTGAGATATCACTTTTGGGTGAACTGGCACTTTAACTGCATTTGTTGACCATAATAAATAATTAAACAAAATTCCTTACCCCCTTTTATTAAAATTTACATAGAGAGTATTTGTGTCTCAATGTCATAGGGACATGGATCACATGTGCTATTTGGCTGGGAGTTAGAAACATAGAAGAGTGGCGGCAGAAAAAAGACAACATGGTCCATTGAGTCTTCCCCATTTTTTATATATCTATGTTTGTCCCAAACATGTTTGAATCCACTATTTTATTTATGTCAAGTGCTTATATAGCGCCGTCAATTTACGCAGCGCTTTGCATATACATTGTACATTCACATCAGTCCCTACCCACAAGGAGTTTACAATCTAGGGTCCCCAACCCACATTCATAAATAACTGGTTAGACAGGAACCAATTAACTTACCAGCATGTCTTTGGAGTGTGGGAGGAAACCAGTGTACCCGGAGTAAACCCACACAGACACAGGGAGAATATGCAAACTCCAGGCAGGTAGTGTCACGGTTGGGATTCAAACCAGTGACCCTTTTACTGCTAGGTAAAAATGCTACCCACTACACCACTGTGCCGACCATCTTCTCGTGAACCTTATTCACGCCCTTAATGTATTTAAAAGTTTCAGTCATGTTTCCCCCTTCCCTTTATTAATTTATTTAAACCCTCAGACCTTTCACCATTGAATTAGTTCTATCTTATCGATGTCTTTTTGTAAGTGAGGTCTCCAGAACTGGACACAGAGGCATTGATTTACTAAAACTGAAGAATGCAACAACTGGTGCAGCTCTACATAGAAACCAATCAGCTTCCAGCTTTTTTTTGCCAAAGCTGAATTGAACAAGCTGAAGTTAGAAGCAGATTGGCTACCATGCAGAGCTGCATCAGATTTTGCACTTTCCAGTTTTAGTAAATCAACCCCAAATGAGGTATAACTAAACATCCATATAGGGGAATCACAACCTCTTACCTCCTGCTGGTGACCCCTCTAGTGATAACCAAAGATCCATATGGGGGAATCAGGACCCTCTTTCTCCTGCTGGTGACCACTCTGATACATTCTAGAATTTCCCCACTGCCTTGCCACACTGTTTGCTCATTTTCCAAATCTTTTTCTCTGTAGCGCTGGCCAATACTGTGCCCCTAGTATTGTTCTCTATAAAGAAATTATTTTTTTAAGTGAATTAGCATCATTAGCAAAAATACATACCTTACCCATCCAACCTTTAGTTATATCAATTACAAACAGATTAAATAGAACAGGACCACTGTCCATTGTTATCACCTTTTTGGTTTGCTGTTCATAGATACATAACGGATGGTATTGATGTTCCTTTCTCACCAAAGCATTTTTTGCTCCACATCCCCCTATTCCTCTCTCTCACTATCAACCCAGTGCTCTCCCTCACCTCCTCAATGCCGCAAAATGCCTTATACAAATTCATTGAAAGAGCCTGCATGTTACGAGCGAGCAGGACTGGATTGGGAAGGTGACGGAGATCATGGAAGCAGAGGAATGGATTGGCACTTGCAAGGGCACACAAGAACGCTTTGACTTTACTTGGGGCCCATGGCAGAATCATGCATCTGGCTCGACCCCAGTCTCCTTAAGTTTGGAAATTGCCTTACTAACTTTAGCGGATCCCGCATTTAGGCAGCTTGTCCAGGTGAACCAGAGATAGAACTAGAATCAGCAATCTTAGTCTTAGTTGTACTTCACCAGCCAACAAACCAGGTGGCATTTAGGCAACTTGTCCAGGTGAACCAGAAATAGAACTAGAAATGTTTTTTTCAGTTTGCTATGTGAGCCCTCCCTCCCCCAGAGTTTGAGGGGAGTGTTGAATATCTAGGACAGGGGTGGACTTGAAATGGTTATACTGGTATTTTTTTTATTATTATCACGCAGGATTTATATAGCGCCAACAGTTTGCACAGCACTTTACAACATGAGTACATTTACAATACAATTCAATACAGGAGGAATCAGAGGGCTCATTAGAACTTACAATCTAGAAGTTATGACTTATATTGCTTTTTTATCAGTGTTTTTCAGTAATGTGAATGCTGCTTTCCTTTCCCTCATCTTTTTTTTTCCCTGTTTCTTATTTTATGTTTTGTACGGCTTAAAATGCAAAATAAAGATTATACAAAAAAAAAAATAAGAGAACAGAGCCTTGTGGTAAGCCACTAGTGACTTGTCTCCAAATGAACCCCATTTACAACCACACTCTGATATCTATCCTTTAGCCAACTACGTATTCACTGAACCACCCAAGATATAAATAATGGTTTGTACAACTTTTTATGAGATCTTTATATGGAGCTGAGTTTAGCTATGATCCTGTTCCATAGCTAATTTTTTTTTTTTGGGCTTTTATAACTCTACATATGCACATGCTGAATGCTTGCAATGGAAGCAAGGCTGAAACAAAGCCTTCTGCACAACAGCAATAGAGCAGCTTGCCAGACTCCCTGTATTGCTGACGGAAAAGAACTGTTCTGATTTTGTATAGGAATTATTTAAATGCACATCATACACACAAAACACGTATTGTGCTTGTGCAGGAACATTATGGCTATAGAATGTGCAAAGGGGTTGCACAAGGATATAAGCAGAACCTGCCTGCTTTGTTGTGTGCAGCGGCTTCTCTGGCGTGTGTTACTTCTTATATTATGACTCACGATCAGGGCCTTATTGTCAGGAGGATGTGCTGCAGCAGACACTCACTTGCTCCTCCTCTGTCACTGCCAGGATTTCCAATTCTGCTGCATCAATGTCTGTATGATGATCCATTGTGTAGCGTATTCTCTCCATCTCACAGGAACGATCACTGGAACGCTTGTTGCTTTGTTGCAGTTCATTCCTTATATATACATTCAGTCATCTGCATCCCACACTTACTCACCTTCATATTGTCACTCCTGTTCTGTCTGTTACATGCTCTGTAATTGGCATATTCTGGAATATATTAAATCACATGCAGCCTGAAAAAGATTAGAATTAAAGGCCAGATATGCTTTCATTGTTAAATATTATTATGTGTTTTACATGCACACAATATAGAAACACCACTGTAGAATATTGACAATACAGGGAATGCCAAATTGCTTTTGGGGATCAGAAGGGATTTGTCTTTCCTGCTACAGAAAATTATACCATACGAGCTAATTGTCTTCCTCTGGATCAACTGCAGGTTTAGGGTTATTATTATTTAATCTTAGCAATATTACTTTAGCAAAGATTTATCATAAACATATGGGGGTTAATTTACTAAAACTGGAGAGTACAAAATCTGGTGCAGCTCTGCATTGGAACCAATCAGCTTCCAGTTTTTTTTGTCAAAGCTTAATTGAGCAAGCTGAAGCTGGAAGCTGATTGGCTACCATGTACAGCTGCACTAGATTTTGCATTCCCCAGTTTTAGCAAATTGACCCCAGAATGTTTACTTAACATAGTGAATACATTTTAACTGTATTCACTTCAATCGCCCAATCCTGTTCAAGTAAAAATCCTGTTTTTTTTATTTTTTTATTGCGCATTTGAAGATAATTTTAATGCATTCACTAGGCTATGTGCACATTCTCTACTCTTTTAGTATTTTATATTGCCTGCATACAGATTATTATTATTATTATTATACAGGATTTATATAGCGCCAACAGTTTGCGCAGTGCTTTACAAAATGAAGGCAGACTGTACAGTTACATCACAATTTGGTACAAGAGGAATCAGAGGGCCCTGCTGGTTAGAGCTTACAATCTAAGAAGCAGGGTCAATTGATACAAAAGGTAATAGCTGTGGGGGGTGAGCTGATGTAGAAAGTAAAACAGTGATGGTCTAAAGATGGATAGATTAGGAGACAGTTGGACAGATTGGGGTAGGGAGTTCCAAAGGATTGTAGAAGCTCTGGAGAAATCCTGCAGGCAAGCATGGGAGGAGGTGATAAGGGAGCTAGAGAGCAAGAGGTCATGGGGGGACCGAAGAGGGCGGCTTGGTTGGTATTTTGAGACTAGGTTAGAGATGTAGCTGGGGCAGAGTGTATGAATCCTATTTAACCCATAGGATTAAATGTCAAAGGTGCTATTATTATTAAAAATTATTTTTAATAATGTTTTATATTGCTGCGTTAAAGATAATATTAATAATGATTATTATTAACATTATTATAAAAAAGAGAGAGAAAAATTCTCAAAACTCTAGCGGACTTTACAAACATAACATGAGGCAAAAATATATAACAATGTTTATTCAATAAATTCATTAAACATTGAACATATATAAAATCATTGCAGCACCCTCTACATTCAATAGGTCAACAATACCCAATCCTAAAGCATGGAGGTTTATATCCAGCCAATATCATATAGTAGATGACAATTCATCAACGAGTTATATATGTGTATGAGGTCATCATGGATAACATGGATCAACTTCACAAATCCTCCATACTTAATAGTCGACGTGTTTCACAAATTTGCTTGCTTCTTCAGGACGGATTGGGTGGGTGCTGTTGTTAAATTCAAAATACAACATATTACATAAGTATCACATACTATTCAAAATATAATATTTTCATTTGTGTATATTCATGTATACTGTACCTATCATCTGTGCAAAAAGATCAAAAAAATAATAAAATAAATAGACAATACATATAAGCAAAAATAGTAATGATAAACAGAAAGTTTGTGCTTGCCTGGCTGACCTTGAAAATGAAGACAAAGGCGGCATACAATCATGGGGGCAGACACAGGGGCCACCTTAAAGAGGAGTGGGGAGAACCCGATTGGAAAATCCAGATTCCCACTTCATTAAGTATCATTATTTTTTATAATATTTTTTTTTATTTAATAGTATGCGACAGACATAATAAAAGGTAGCTTCACAGTGCATATGATCAATACACGGTTATACAATTTAGGCCATATAAAGGTACATTCTGTCAAATATAAGATCTCTGTTATTGATAATATTAATACTGACAATAATAATAAAGCATGCTATTTTTTTTGCCCAAATAATTTAATTATTTTTTGTTGCCCATTGAAACAGATCTGAGACATTGGCACTGTAATCAGTTTGCAAGCATGTGAGTAGGTGTGCAGTTGTGTATGTGTGTGTCATCTAGCAAGCACTGCCCTTATGATAAAGTATACCTAACCTGACAAATAAAGGACTAGGAGTCACATGTAATTTGTTATTATTAGCATTCATACGGCCCTAGAATAAATTATTAATGATTTTTGTACCTCAGTCTAACTGATCTGAGAATTTTGTACAGCAAACCATGTGTGTCTGTGTTGCCTGTCTGTGTGTAATGTAACTAGCAGCAGCTGCCCAAAAGATAAATGAGAGCTGTTGTCCCTAAGCTAAGGCTTGTTAGCCTCATGTGTCTCCCATCTATCTTGTATGCCGCTTGCGGCAGGCTGTCATCGAGTGCTCAGTACCTGTCTGTACACCTGCAGCATTGTACGCTATCTATAGGAATAAAGCAGGTCTATACCCAAGGACCTGGAAGAAAATCCTGAACAGGCTCCTTCATATCACAAAACGTGGGTCTCATTAAGCCTGTTGGTTCTGATTTTTAATAACATGATGTATAGTCATTTTCTATTCATCATAATTAAACAAACATCCTACAAGGGGTGGGAAAGAGGATACAAAGAAAAAGAAAGCTTTGCGATCACACAACTACTACATTAGAGGGAGTAGCTGTCATGGTTGGGGTCATCTAGGTTATGGTCCCTGATGCAGAAGATAAAGTCGTATTAAATCCAATAACAATGTGTTATTTGTCAGCTTTCCAATCCATAGATGTGGACGTGGATGTATAAGTGCTCTTTCTTTCCCCTTCATTTTATTTTCTACATCCTTTCACATACCAAGCTGTCCAGCAAAAATGGCAGTTACCCCCCCCCCCTTCATGACCAGACCATTTTTTGCACTGTGTTACTTTAATGGACAATTGTGCGATTGTGCGACACTGCACCCAAATAAAATCTATGTCCTTTTATCCCCACAAATAGAGCTTTCTTTTGTTGGTTGTTGATCACCTCTGCGGTTTTTATTTTTTTGCGTTATGAACAAAAAAAGACTGACAATTTTGAAAAAAAAACAATATTTTTTTTACTTTCTGCTCTAAAACATTCCCAATAAAAGAGTGTAAAAATCAGTTTAGGCCAAAATGTATTCTGCTACATATTTTTTGTAAAAAAAAAAAAAAATACCAATAAGCGTATATTGATTGGATTGCGCAAAACTACAAACTATGGGATAGATTTATGGAATTTTAATTTACTTTTTATTTATTACTTGTAAAGGCGGCAAAAAGTGACTTATAGCGGGACTGCAATATTGCGGCGGACAAGTCCGACACCTGACACTTTGACACTTTTTTGGGACCAGTGGCACCAATACAGTGATCGGTGCTAAAAATATGCACTGTCACTGTACTACTGACACTATCTTGGAAGGGGTCAACATCTAAGGCGATCAAGGGGGTTAAATGTGTGGCCAACGTGTGTTACTGTGTACTGTGTGTGCTGTTTTTACAATGTAATGTGCTGTTTTTTTACTGCCTGCTTCGCGGGAAGAAAAGAACAGCACATTGATGCCTGTGTTGGTTTACCTACACAGGGCTCGCTTTGGTAATATCCAGAGCCGATCATCGGGTGGTCGAAAGCTGCTGATTGGTTGGTGCTGTAGCCAATCGCAGCACAGCCGGTGCGCACAGGCACGCTCTCTACCCTGGCACACGGATCAGGTACTAGGTACGTGATCCAGCGCAGAGTGGCCACCCTGCTACAGTATATCTACGGTGGGCAGTGCACAAGTGGTTAAAGGGTATACACAAACCATTTAACACAGGGACGCTTACAATGCTCAATTTTTATTAATTTATCCAAAACCAAAAAGATTAAAAAAAACTTGCTGCAACTACCTAAATGTGTTAGCTGGAGTTCAGCTTTAATTTATTACCCAAGCCATCTAAACATGCTAGTGCATCTGAAACTACTCTCTCCCCAGACTGACAATGCTGCTGTCCAAGGGTGTCTCCGCTGGTCCTGCATCCAGAGTGGAGACACCCTAAGACAAGAAGTGTGTTACTGGCCTAAGCACCAGGTGAAAATAAAGAAAAAAAGCCTATAAAAAAAAAATTAAACAAATGCAGTCACCATATTGAAGGATTAGTAAGCTGCAATGTATTACATTTTTCTGTTTGTGTTTAACACCGTTTAGTTCAAGCCTCTTTTATTAAAACATATAAGATATATATATATATATATTATCCAATGGTTTCCGCTGCACACAAATCAGGGATAAAAAAGGAACCTGGTTGCACAGCAAAGCCTGCAGTGCATATAAACTAAAAGAGAGGGCGGCACTCACGGGTCTTGAAAGGTGAATGCACGATAGCGGTTTTATTTTGACGTTTTGACAAGGCACAAGCTCGACTTCCTCAGGATCATGAGGAAGACGAGCTTGTGCCTCATCAAAACGTTGAAATAAAAACGCTATCATGCATTCACCTTTCAAGGTCTGTGAGTGCCGCTCTCTCTTTAGGTATATATATATATATATATATATTTATATTTATATATATATATATTTTTTTTTTATATGATCTCATGTGTCGTAACATCATACGATAATAGATCAAGGGTATAGCAATCCTTCATAATTCTTCTTAGGAACTCAAAATAAGATCAGTATAAATATGCATTACCACCTGTTCATCAGGAACCTCTATACTGTGGTGACCATTGTTTCCCATGGGCAAGAGATCCGTCCAGAAGAAGGAAAAATAATAAAGAAAAAGAGGAAAAGAAGAAAGAACAAGGAAAGAAAAAAATGTACACGCATATCTATCTGTCTGGGGAGATCTCTTCCCGACCAAAGAAGTTCTGCCATTTTAAGCCAAGGCCAAGCTCCAAAATAGAAGTTATTTATAAGAAGGATCTTAGAGTGTCCGAGCTCAAGAACTCAATGCCAGGAGATCATGCGGCCATATACTTAGGACAGCAAACCTGCATACTCGCTGTTAATTAATGATAAGCTATATTATTATTGAACATTTATATTATGACAATTGTTCTTTTCTTATTATTTAACAAAGTATTATTAAAGCAATTTCAACTCTTTTTTTCATATTAAGGCTACATTCACGCAACCGTAAACATTTACTGATACAAAAATTCCTGCACAAAGGATAATTGCTTTTAGATCGTTTTTTTTAAACTGCTTGGCGGTATTCCCTAATGTGGCTCGGGGTGAGTTTTCACTGCAAATAGTGGTAACCCCGAGACACACTCGGGTTCGCATCGCTGAATCCTAGGCTGGGTCACTTACCTTGTCCCCTGGATCCAGTGATGTCCCCCCGCTGTGTCTGCGGGCTGTGTCCTCCGCCCGATGCCTCTGTGTGCCGTGCGAGCATCGCATCTCCGTTCCCTGCGAGAATCGCGTCGCACGGGGCAGAGCCGGGCGGGAAATTCAAAAAGTGAAACACACAGTATACATACAGTACACTGTAATCTGTAAGATTACATTACTGTATCAAATCATTTCACATCCCCTTTGTCCCTAGTGCTTTTTCCAGTGCCCTGCATGCACTTTTATATTATATATGCCATTCTTTCTGCTTGGAAACTTGAGAATGTCCATAGCAACCAAAAAGTGTCCCTTTACGTCAAAAGTGGTTTTTGATCAGCTAGAAAACACCGATAGTAAATAAGAATCATTTGCAGAATTGAGTGAGACTGATTTTTGGGGAAATTTATCATCAGACACTGAAAGTGACGACAGCGACAATTCTGCAAATGAGCAGATTTCAGTGTTTTTGGTTTGATTACATTATTGAATACATTTTATTACTATTACGTTATTATTTTTGATAATTATTTATAGTTATTTATTATATTATAATTTATGATTTCATGTTTCAAACTTTATCATACCCGGGATGTCTACTAGACTCTTGTTTGGACAGATTTAAGTGAGTTATTCCTAAGAATTACAGGCCTGCAATACATTCCATGCAAAATAATGGTACTGCTTTCAGCACCAAAAATCTGAAATATTCATACCGCCAGGGAGGTTAATGTGTAAAATTGTCCTTTTGTTTTCTTTTAAATTCGAAAATGTAAACCCATGTCCTCAGAAGCAGATTTTTGGTTTCTGTGTTACGGACCTTTGTGAATGTCTTCATTGAAAACAATGTAGCTGTATTCAGATCCGCAAAATAAAAATGCTAGTAAATGCGTTTTTTTTTTTTTTATGCCAGGTGAATGAGGCCTTAGTGTCTCATTAACAGAGCCAGACGTTTCCGACATTCATTATTCTTATTATACCGAAATTCCAAACATTCCCACTAAAAATTGGTGTGAGCAATTTTAAGTTACATTCAGGTCATTTTCTTTTAGTCAGGTTGAAATGGAAACAATTGGGCAGACTGGAAAATCATAATTATGATCATAAATCACCAAACAATAAGAAAAAAAGTCTTCCAGATGTAATTAAAAACTTCCAACCAAAAATCTAAAAGAAATTGACGGTGGAGTGAAGCCAACGTTAGAATCCACAGACCCACCTTGGTAGTTGCTCTTGACATGTTACAGATTTAAGCCATGACACTTTCAGGCCAAGCTCACTGAATTTCCTCTCACTAAAAGAAGCCTGAATTTAAAAAATGAAAACTGGTCTCTACATTATTTCAGTCTCCTCTTCAATACAGTGATCTGGTGTTATCTCTTGACAGATTTGCTTGATGTGAATTTTCAACCCATTAATAAATCAGTCAAACCTTTTCTTGATTTAAGAAATGTTCTTTCATTGCCTTCAGCACAACAGCCTTCTGATGAATGCACAGTCATTGGTACATGTGACCGCGTGTTTACTAAACATCCACGAGTATCGCCATCATCCGCAGCGTGTGTGCAGAGAGAACAGCTAAAAATACAAGTGTCAGGTGACGTCTATTACAAGAAATACCTTGTGTGACAGCTATGCACATAGATCACTTGCAACCTGCTAGTCACATAGTACATCTTTATTCATTTAAAGGCACAACCACTGTTTCCTATGAGAGGAAATGACAGCCATATTTAACCACAGCTATTTCATGTGAGAGCTCTACAAAGCTGCAGCTCACAAACACTGAGGCCTGGCAGAGGATGTTACCATGTGGAGTCACTTACTTCAAAGACATATTCTACCTTTGACCTGTCTGGTCTATATGGACCGCATTTACCTTCTTATTAGCAGATGGAACTACTGAATCACATGTGACATGTTTTCCTTCCAATCTACCCTATCTATCTATCTATCTATCTATCTATCTATCTATCTATCTATCTATCTATCTATCCATTCATAATATATATACATAATGATAGAGAAATAGATTGAGAGATAGACAGATACTGTAGATAGATAGATAGATAGATAGATAGATAGATAGTTAGATAGATAAACCATAGAAAACCATACAAATACATATCTATCCAACTTTCTATAGCTTTATGTTTACAGCTGCTACTTATCTATTTATCTATCTACTGTATCGACACGTTTGACTTATCATTTGGTATTCTTCCTAAAAGTAGTTATCTTCCTTCATCTTTCCTCATTCCTTTCTGTTTTTCCACCTTAAAAGGTCTTTGTTTCTTTCTTTCTTCCTTCCTTTTTTTCTTTCTTTCTTTCTTTCCTTCTCCTTCTCTTTCGTTCTCTCTTGCTCTCTTCTTTTCTTTATTCCCCCCCCCCATTTCCTGTTTTAATCTCTATCTCATCCATCTATCTATATATTTATTATGATATATCTATCTATTGTTAGTCGGTGTTAACTGAAAAAATGCTATCTATCTATCTATCTATCTATCTATCTATCGATCTATCTATCTATTTCTCTCTCTCTCTGCCTATCCACAAATTTCCTTCCTCCCTTCCTTCCTTCCACCTCTATCTCTCTCTTCCTCTTTCTTTCTTTCCTTCTTTGCTTCTCTCTCTCTTTCTTTCTATCTTGCTCTCTTCTTTTCTTTATTTTATCCCCCCATTTCTTCTGTTTTAATCTCTCTATCACCCATCTATCTATTTATCTGTATTTACTTTATTATTATAAATCTATCTGTTGTTAGTCAGTGTTAACTGAAAAATGCGATCTATCTACCTCTCCTTCTCTCTCTCTCTCTTTCTTTTTTTCTTTCTCTTCCACTGACTCTTCTCTCCTCTTCTCTTTATTTTACACCCCCTAGTTTCTCTGTTTTAACCTATCTATCTATCATCCATCTATCTATTTATCTATATATTTATTGTTATATATCTATCTAGTGTTAGTTAGTGTTAACTGAAAAATGCTATCTATCTATTTATCTATCCATCCATCCATCCATCTCTGTCTTACTCTCTTTCTTTCTCTCTTTCTTTCTCAGGGACTCTTTCGTGACTGCTATTTATATGTCACTTGTGAAAATAGCAAAGTGGCTTTTGAAAGTGGCAAACAATAGTAGAATTATTGGTGTGACATTTAAGAAAAACTAAATGGAAAGCAGAAGAAAAATGTCAATATGTTGCAGAGGAAGATGTCTTTTACTTTGTATTTGTAAAGTTTCAATTTCGCCACATTGTAAAGGTGGCAGTTGCATAAAAATATAGCTATTGTTGAATAAGCCTATATAAATATGTTGAAGTGTAAGCTGACAATTTCTAAAAAGGCCCTAACATCTATCTATCTATCTATCTATCTATCTATCTATCTATCTATCTATCTATGTAACTTCTATCTATCTATCTATCTATCTATCTATCTATCTATCTATCTATCCATCTATCTATTTATGTAACTTCTATCTATCTATCTATCTATCTATCTATCTATCTATCTATCTATCTATTTATCTATCTCTATCTATATGTGTAACATCTATCTATCTATCTATCTATCTATCTATCTATCTATCTATCTATCCATCTATCTATGAAATTCATATCTATCTATCTATCTATCTATCTGTGTAACTTCTATTTATCTATCTATCTATCTATCTATCTATCTATCTATCCATCTATCTATCTATGAAACTTCTATCTATCTATCTATCTATCTATCTATCTATCTATCCATCTATCTATCTATGTAACTTCTATTTATCTATCTATCTATCTATCTATCTATCTATCTATGTAACATCTATCTATCTATCTATCTATCTATCTATCTATCTATCTATATGTGTAACGTCTATCTATCTATCTATCTATCTATCTATCTATCTGTCTTTGAAAAGGAAGGGAGGGGGAGAAAAAGACAAAATATAGCTGGACAGGGAAATACTTTGGGTACAATTGTATGAATACACAATCAGCTTAAATAGCAACAAATTAGTACATGAAAACTCCAGAATTACAATTTATCAGGAAAGTGCAGAATAAATTATGTTGGACCAGACAAAATATTGTACATAAGATGAATGCTGCACAAATATTGCCAATAGGGTTTCCTGGCCTAACAAAAGTATAAACACACAAGTATGCAGTTAAAATGACATTTTCACAGTCATATATACTGATACACATACTAGGTTTAAGTAAATTTTTGTGAACATATGACTTCAAATGTATTCATATACCTTATATTTTAATTACAACATGTACATTTTTTACAGTTTTGAGAGTAAGAACACATTTGAATATAAACAAAGGCATTAGGATATATAGTAATAGAAAACAGGTAAAACGTTAACATTTACTTCTACTAATAATAAAGAAACACCAAATTATCATCTTAATTTTACTCTCTGCAAATTGGTCTATTGAGATGGCAGGTGACATATGCAAATTTTACACACAACCCCGAGTCGCTTAGTATTCTATGCAGAAGCAGTTAAAATGCATTTATCTGTGCAACACAGACAGTGTCTAGTAAAGCTATTATCGCTGTGATATTCACAATTAGTGAAACTGTTTTTACAATTTAAGGGACAAAAAAAGAGCAATACAACATACAGCAGTTTACAAAAAAAGAAAAAAATGGGTCACTGAAATTAAAAAAAAAAAACAGTCTGTGTATTGGCATATTGAATAATTATCTATACCTGACTTCCAAAAGGTCTGCTTAAACCTAAAATATGTTATTTAACTGTTTAAGCCAATACATTATCCATGTCATTGTACTGCATTATGTATTGTATTATTGTATGTATCTCACCTTGAGGTGGAAATACATACAGATGATTGTGAATATGGAACCACAACCAATTTATATTTCTGTCTTTTGTTGTTTAAAAAAATTATTAAAGGTGCGGTAAGCCATAATTGTTATATATCTCATATATCTCATACATACATATACATATTTTCACTAAACATTCTGATAGTCATTAAAGAGTATATTATGTTGTAAAAAAAAAAAAAAAAAAAGGATGTGGACACTGCGTTGCTATTGTTACATTCATTTTATATACATTTAATTTCTTTTTTTGCTCCACCCCCACAGGCTTTGTACTTTTTTAATAAAGGAAAAACAGGAGATAATTTCTCTTTTTGCCACTGAAAAGCATGTGGCTACTTAGTGCTATTCCACTTGACTGGATAGCAAGAAGGCCAAGGCTAAGTCAATGGCAAAGGGTTATTGAGGACAGTTTCCATGGAAACAAAAAAAAAACACTGACCATAATAAAACACAAAAGACAAGTAAGCAAGTCAAACCGCCTTCCTTATTCTAAGAAACCAAGCTGTGTCTGACATGCTTTGCAGATAAAATACAACTTTCAGCTAAATTCTAAAATCCAGTATAGCTAGCATTGTCCATTATATGATAGAAAAAAAACAGCAGGAAGAATTATTGTGTATGTTAGGTGGTAAGTTATTATTATCTTCAGCAATAATATATCTTACATTAAGGGGTTGTAATATTATGAATAGCAACAATAGACATAATATTATTATTATTAATATTATTACTCATTGAGAGGTTATTTGAGTAACAGTTTTCACAACCTATTATTATTTTCAGATGACTTTATTATACAGGATAAAGCTATATGGGATGTGGGATTTCTATTTCCTTTTCTTTGCTGTGCTTCATAGCTATAGATACAAATTGAGTCTGATTTACTAAAGAAGTTGAGATTCTTCATTCAAAAAAAAAAATTATGTGAATATTCACTTCAATCATCCAATCATGTGCAAAAGTTTTTTTTTTTTTTACTGATTAGAAAAATGAAATTAATATTCACATAATTTTTTGAAGTGAAGATTCTTGACGCCTTTAGTAAATTAGCCCAACTCTGATTTTGTATTATTTGAAAGGCTGGGAAGGAAATAATCTTTTTGGTACGCATGGCACAGAGTATCCTCTATTCATCAACTGATGTCTTTATTGCATTTTAATTTTTTCAAAACATAATATATTGGAGAGACATTTATATTTTTTTAAGATGGCATCACTGAAGCTGGCTAATGACTTTACAAGCTGGTTGTACAAACGCTGTACAATCTACTTTAGACTTACCAAAAAATCTGAACATTTCTATACAATCCTTTCAAATTCAAAGAAGCCTATACATTACTTAATTTAGATATGAGGGAGATTTTACTATCAAATTAGTTTTTAGGGTGCAGTGAGCCTAAAGGGCTCCTGAGGGTTACATAAGCTCTATCTTGACCAGTTCTTGGGCCAAAAGTGGGCCCTCATTAGCCTCATTATTTTACTTTATTTCCACAGAAAAAAAGAATAGTGGGAAAAGAGTAAAATAAATCATTTAAAGCAACAGTACAGAAATAATCAAATATGTTGCAGAAGTGGAAAGAGTTAATAGAATGCTAGGGTGTATCACTAGAGGGATCACCAGTAGAAAGAAGGAGATCCTGATTTCCCTATATAGATGTTCATTGAGACTCGTTTAGAATGACTATGTTCAGTTCTGGAGACCTCACTTACAAAAATATATTAATAAGATAGAATGAGCCCAAAGATGGGTGACAAAAATGTTGAGTGGTCTTAGGGATAAGACATTTCAGGAGAGACTTCAGGAACTTAATATGTACGGAAAGGATTATTTTACTGAAAGAGCAGTTGATGCTTGGAATAGGAACAGACTTCCAGTAGAGATATTGAATCAGTCAACAGTAAGTGGATCCAAACATGCTTAGGACAAACACAGATCCATAGTCAGCCAAAGATAAGTAAAAAAAAAAAAGGTATATATATATATATATATATTTATAAAATGGGGCAGGCTTGATGGACCACTTGGTCTTTTTCCTGCTTTCACTTTGTTTTTATTTTTTAAATACTCAAAAAGGGGAAAAACACAAACATGTATCTAAGCATCCCCACAATTTCGACGATAACTGTCAAATCTGTAATTTCATAGTCAATTCTGACCAAGTTACTCTGCTCATTTCTAGCTATGAGCTGATCGTACAAACTACTTTACATCTACTAAAACTATGTAATGTCAGGTTATTTATAGACAATCCTTTTAATTTTGGGCCCCTTACATTATATAGTTCTTATATTGTATATCAATAAATCATTTATTTTACATTTTCTACTGTCTGTTTTTTCCTTTCTGTGAAAAAACACAGGGTTGCTAGTGAAGGCTGATTTTTGGCACAAGAACAGGTCCGGGCTACTGTAGCTTTCAGGAGCCAATCTGAGTATTAAAAACACCTTTTTTTACCTTCCCTATTGTCTCCATGCCTATTGCCAAAATTACAAAATTTCTCTGAAATGTCCACATTTTTCATGATATTTCAAAGACATATAGACACAATTTTAAAGACACAAAAAAGACATAAAAACCCTCAGTTTGGTAGTATATCATAGTAACATTTCTCTGCACATTGCCAAATGACTAAAGTAAACACTAGTTTACTATGCTCTACCTCATACTAATAAATCAGAGATCCAATTTTCTGGACATTCAATACATGCGAACATGGGTAAAAAAATTTTGTTAGACTGGTGGAAACTGTTGTTTGCCAATAATGGGGAAAAGCATTTTGAATGTTTTTCAGCATTCGCGAGGCATTAGTGGCTGCTTAAAATGGTTTTAAGTTTGCAAATCTTTAATAAACCCGTGGGAATTAAGCCAATGGGCAATACTTAAAAGAAAGCTGGAGGGCTTTTAGATTACTGACTGTACAGACTCTAGTTTTGTTGCTTTGAGGTCTTTCAGCTGTGTTGAGTGGGGATACTTGTAGGCCACCAAGAAGCAAGAGCCCAACCAAAGTTCTAAAAATCGACACTGTGGGGTTGATTTACTAAAACTGGAGAGTACACAATCTGGTGCATCTCTGCACAGAAACCAATCAGATTCCATTTTTTTTTTTATCAAAGCTTAATTGAACAAGTTTAAGTTAGAAGCTGTTTGGCTACCATGCACAGCTGCACCATTGTCGTTCCAAAAACCTAGGCCTGCAATACAAATGCGGTTGATTTACCAAAGGTGTAGAGGTTGTTTGCTTAGCAAAATTGAATGTTCACTTTACATAATGTATAAACACGCTTTGTGTAATAAATGATAGTGGATAAGGTGATCCTATGTTCATCTTTGAAAGCCCAGTCATGCGCAAGGGATATCTACTAAACTCACTGAACAATCACTTATCAAAGCAAAATTCTAAATTCTTTTAGAGAATTAGTCTCAGTTGGAAAGATTATAGTAATATGAAAACCTTTCTTACAATACCTTAGTTAGTTAGGCCTGATTTGTGAAAATGAAGGTGATATGAACCTGTGTTCAGTGCAAACAGCAAATTATTTGCAGAGAATTAAAAAAATAACTTCTTGTTCACATGGCTGGATGCTCGAAGTTGACACGTCTCCTCACCTAGGTAAATTATGCCCTGTGTCTTATTTAAGCCTGATTTACAGAGATCTGGAGTTTTATTGCAATTTTTAAAACATGTCTGTATCCCGGCCTGTGTTTTTTGCATTTTGTGGCTGCTTTTTTTTATATTTATATATATAAGAATTAGCTTTGCTGTTCTTATTGAGCAGTATATCATTGGCACTCCTTTCCTTGTGCCTAACACCATTACACATAAAAAACACAATTCAATGCTTTATATGACAATTAGTGATTAGAAAAACTGAGAGTATTAAGTTCCCTAATATTTTGTTGAAATTTGGGAAATTTTTACAAGTTATCTAAATGAATTTGAGTCAATAGAGAAGGCAGAAAATTAAGTTTTTGCTGAATTTAGTGAATCATAAGACCAATGGACTTCAAATTCCCCCCCTCCCCCAAGGATTCTTTAAGCAACTTTAAATTATCCTGGGCATGTTCTTTTGCCAAAAGCCACTTTAGACTCATTTTTATGCTCTTTTTTAAAAACAGAATTAAACTTAAAAATGTTAAAAATGACTGACAGAATATTTATGAATTTCATGGTCCCTTCTTTCATAACTGCTTCTCCCTGCCTGTCAGCATTTGTGTTCACTGAGCCAAGCATGCACATGCTCAGCATTCATTTACAACATGGCTCTGTGACGAGACAATGTGACTCTGGAATGCCTGCACAGGAGTGACATCATCTCAGTCTGGCCAATCAAACAGCAGAGGTGTACAAATATGAAAAGAAGACCAGGAGAAAATGGAAGTATCCATGACCAACAGAAGCTCCATCATCACATCTCTGGAGGGGATTGTTTGCAAATTAAGTCAGCCATAATGTGCTAATTAATATGCAGTGCAGACTAGCACATTTTTTTTTTAGGTTTCATTATGCTTTAAAGAAAGAAAATAACAGACAGCAAAAAAGTGTAATAAAAAAATGTAAAGCAAGAACACACAATTAGCAATTAAATAGAAGAAAAAACAACCTGTGCCAAAAAGATATGTTGTGTGGAGCAGGGTGGACACAATAGCGAGTTGAGTTTTTTATTTCCAAAGAGGAAAAACAGCTCTATGTTCCCTATGCTGGAGTAACATATATTGCAGAATACTATTTGACAAGATAAGAGGCATGCTGTGGTTCCAACAGTTTAACAATATCATTTTTATAGACGGCCTAGTCTCTGAAATAAAAATACATCTTTAGAAAGGTGTGGCGCAACTGAAAGGAATTCCAACAGTCAACAGAATGCAGAAATGTCATCTGTCTGTATGATGTGTGGATCATTAAGAGTTACCAACACTTCTACAAATAGACCACAGGCCATTGGCAATAAGGCATTCCCATTAACTGTTTGGAGCCAGCAGACCCAATTTACACTTCTTTTTTCTCTCTTTGTTTTCTCCACCTCTTCCCCATTCCTAGTCAACCTTCGGCCCCTCCACCCATCCCTGCCCACGCCTCCTTTTCACCTCCACATCCTTGCAGTGTACTATAGATCTTATTACCCTGTCTCCCCCTCCCATCTCCCAGGTTATAATAATAGAATCCATGAGAACTGGTATCATCACAATCTTATTTAAATAAAGAGAAAAAAAACTATAGTTTCAGAATCACAGTGTTACTTTATTAATAGGAAAGGATTCTTTACTGCCATGAGTACAAAGCAAATCCAAGACAATCCTTAGAGATTTGCGGTTTTGGGAAACTTTTGTGCAGATTCACCCAAGACAGTTTTTTTATTTAACCCATGATACACTGTATGGCCTTTGAACTATGGCTAACAGGCTTAGAAGTGCCAATAAGGTATCCCTTCACTCTAAAAGGGGGGACTGGGTAGCCATTGGTTGCATTGGAAACTGCTGCATGGAAAGGATAGGGAAAGCTGACAATCTGCATGGGGAGAGATAATGGTCAGTTTAAAAAAACTGTAAATTTATTCTGATCACTTGCTCTTTGGGCTCTTCCCAGTCTTTTGGCTAAGATCAAGTGTGGTATCTGATATTATCAATTTTCGGTGATAAGGTGGATGCAGTGGGAGGCATTTTTTCTCCCAGGTTCAATCTTGCCCGGTGCATCAGGCTTGTTCCCAGATGAAGGCAGAGCTCTTCCTAAGAACTAATGCCTTTCTAGTAGGGATGGTGCTTAATTTGTCTGGCCAGGGGCAGGGCTGAGTAAAGCCCACGGTGCTTGTGCTCCTGAATGGCAGTCCAGGGGTGCCAGAAATTATCATGGTGGGAGAGTTCAATTCGAATTTACAAGGGCACCATGGTCACATGCACTTCTGCATGCTTTTTAACACTCCTGCCTCCTGGCCTGTGCCTTTTGGCCCGGAACAGAGACATTTTTATACCAGCAGGAAAGCCAACCATCGTATTACACTGACACTGAAGCATTTTTCTTTTACCCCTTTCCCTTTTTTTAAAATAAGGGAGCTATCCCTAATGAGATACAGATGGCAAAAATAAAAACAAAATTGACGCTGGTGAAACTCTCCATTACTCTGTCCAAAATGGTCCTTGTATTCAACCAGTAAACCATATTGCTTATTGTACATTCTCTCTTTTACATCTTCTGCTATTTATAAATAAAGAATACATTAAAAAGAAAAAAGATAGGTGGCACAACATAAACATATAAGCTTGATTTTCTTTGCAGACATACCACAGTGTCCACATCCCATGTGAAAATAATTTAATGTTTTATTTTCCTGCCTCCATACACTGCTCTAGGACAAAAAGCTGATAGTCCCCATATAACAATTCTTTTATATTCTAATTATGATGTTAATTTTGAAAGTATATCATCTTCCTTAACCGATTCAGCCCCGGAAGGATTTACCCCCTTCATGACCAGAGCACTTTTTGCGATCTGGCACTGTGTTGTTTATCAGAGAGACACTGTACTCAAACAAAACATACGTCCTTTTTTTCCCACAAATAGAGCTTTCTTTTGGTGGTATTTGATCACCTCTGCGGTTTTTATTTTTTGCGCTATAAACAAACAAAGAGCGACAATTTTGAAAAATAAACATTTTTTTTTACTTTTTGCTATAATACATATCCAAAAAAAATAAAAAAACAAATGTATTCATCCGTTTAGGCAGATATATATTCTTCTACATATTTTTGGTGAAAAAATCGCAATAGGCTTATATTGATTGGGTTGCGCAAATGTTATTGCGTCTACAAACTATGGGAATAGATTTATGGCATTTTTATTATTATTATTTTTTTACTAGTAATGGCAGCAATCTTTTTGTCGGGAAGGGGTTAAACTCTAGGGAGCGATCAAGGGGTTAAATGCGTTCCCTGTCAGTGTGTTCTAACTGTGTGGGGGCTAGGCTGGCAAAGGCATGACAGATCTGACTATTCCCGATCACTGGGATCAGTAGATCACTGTCATGTCCCCTGTCAGAACGGGAAACTGCCATGTTTACATTGGCAGATCCCCATTCTGCCTTTGTAGTAGATGATCGCAGGTTGCCGGTGGACATCGAGCCTGACCCACGGGCATGCTCGTGGAGCGCGCAGCAGGCGGCGCGCGCTTGTCCACAAATAGCGCATAAGCGGCCAACGTACCATGACGGCGGTTTGCACAGCCGAGCCAACCCGCCACAGTAAAACTACGGTGGCTGGTCGGCAAGTGAGTGGTTAAAATGGTTAAATAAGGCTTACCTATAGGTACAGTAAATATCTCCTAAACGTACACCGTTTAGGAGATATTTAAAGTATATGCAGCCAATGACGTCATCGGCACATGCGCTCTGAAAGAACGACCACCCGTGCCCTTCCTTCAGAGCCCTGTGCCGTTACCGACGGCTCCCTTGCGCATGCATGGGAGTGACGTCACGTGTATCCAGCCGGTCCACGGACCCGGTAGGAAGATGAGTGAAGATGGATGCGGCCTCCACTCTTCTTCCTAAATAAAGGCCTGCTGTTGGTATGTAAACTAATTATTTCAATGCATACCAATCAAATGATAAATATAATAAACACACACATACCAATCAAATGATAAATATGATAAACACACATACCAATCAAATGATAAATAATAATAAACACACACATAGAAATCAAATGATAAATATAATAAACACACACATACCAATCAAATAATAAATATGATAACTATAATAAACAACATGGAACTGGGTTTAATGTTTGATGAGTTTATGGGCATACTCAAAGAAGAGACAATATTACCAATTTCTTCTCAATCTATTCCTGATAGTAGAAAGTTTGTGTAACAAACAATATATCTGTGCATTTACTTTTGTAAAAATAAAATTGACACGGAAAGTATGTTTTTACAGCTATAAACATTTCTTCTTGTCAATTCGACATAGATTTTACCTTTTTATAATTTGTATGAAAGCAAACGGTCGCATGATAAACAAGATCACAGGGTCGTAGAGTAGATTGAAACAACAATGCAACCAGTGTAACTAATACAACCAGTGCTGAGTGGTGAGCAGTGGAAATTGGTAGTTCTGACCTTATAGTACACCGCTACAAATAGTCAGGAGCTGTAGATATGTGTTTCGAAATGGTAGTATCAAGAATAGGTTTAGTATTACATATTAACATTAACATAAATTTAAAACCATGAGGCAAAATGATATAAGTAATTTTTGATAAATAAAGCTGGCTTGGAGGAAAGGGCATTTAAATTTAAGCTTACCATATATGATACAATTTGATTGTACAATCTTCTTTAGATCTACTAACACGTATGTAGTGCTAGAGCCTGCCTGGCTGGATGAAAATTGATTGGGTAATTTAGGCAGGTCCTCAAATTTCATAGATTTGGTAGATCTTACGAAGATTGTACAGTCTGATTGTATCACGTATGCTGAGCAACTGACAGCCATAAGCACAATCTCTGGTCTCAAGAGTGCCATAGCTGTGAGTGCATGCCCCTGGAAGCTGCCGTCAGTCACATCTGCATGGACATTTCTGAAGGCACAGCAGGCTTCTACTTCACAGTTAGAGCCTGAATGTGCTAGTACTCGGTGGGGTTGATTTACTAAACCTGGAGGGTGCCATATCTGGTGCAGCTCTGCATAGAAACCAATCAACTTCCAGGTTTTATTGTCAAAGCTTAATTGAACTAACTGAAGTTAGAAGCTGATTGGCTACCATGCACAGCTGCACCAGATTTTGCACTCTTCGGTTTTATTAAATCGACCCCTGTGCATTAATATGGGATAGAATGCTATCACATTCTGCCTCTAACTGGGAACATACAGCATTGGGTGACAACGATGCATGACAGCAAAACACAGCAGGAGCAGCGTTGCTACCCTATGGCAGGAAGTACCCCTTGCTGGCAGAATCACCAAGTGGAAAAATATATAAAAGATGTAATAAAAATTCAATAAAAGCCAGCACACAAAATTTATAAACTGAAGTAAGCTGTACTATATTAAAATATTTTATTTGCCTGTACAAACACTGATAAAGTCAAAGAACATGTTATTTTATATAATTAGGCAACTGATGCTCATCCAAATGTTCCTTACTTGGTGAAAGATCTTCATTAATTATCTATATGACAACCGCTATAGCTACTTCAATTCTAACACTTGGAAAGTGAGGCCCACTTTCTATAACAGAATGTTCATGTCTCATTTTACCACCAAATACTTTAAATATAATATATTTTACCATAATTAGTAATCTGCATACCTACATGACTTATTCTGTCAATTAATTCTTGTAAATTATTATGTTTAACCACTATTTCTTTTAACACTATAGATCAGAAAATATTTGTCTTTCAGACACTCACAAATTGTTAGCCTCTTACACAAAATAAATTATAAAACATATCTTTGTAAATTCTTTTTAACACACTGGATCCAAGTGTTTAAACTAACCGTGAATATTACAATTTAAACAAACTAAAAATTCACTGATAGAAATCTAGAAAAACATCAGGAAGTCAAATAATTACAAGCTTTGATATACATCCTTTGTTCTGCAGATGATTTTCATGGAACTTTGCAGACTCTAGAAGAATTTCTCAAGTGAAAACAAACAGTAGAAAGGATTAATGAGGGGCCTTCCATTTACAATTTAGCAGAATTACAAGAGACATGTAAGAAAAAGCCTATTAAATAAAAGGTCAAACATTACAACAAGCGCGTGATAATGGCAATGCTATAAAAAGGAAATCCAAAACGTTTATTTGTTGTACGATTATTGGCCAATTATGTATATGTGTTTTCCTCTGGTTTTGCCGTCGTTC
This sequence comes from Glandirana rugosa, assembly GCA_018402905.1. Classification (NCBI taxonomy): domain Eukaryota; kingdom Metazoa; phylum Chordata; class Amphibia; order Anura; family Ranidae; genus Glandirana; species Glandirana rugosa. The sequence goes on along the minus strand of BLSH010305021.1, from coordinate 1,683,510 downwards.
ATTTATACAAGCATTTATACAGTTTCTTAACATTTAGCCAATATATTTTCAAGATGTTCAAAGTTTAGATATGTATCTGGTTTTATTCAAAAGAGACCCTAAGTGTTTGTTTTGTTTTCATGCATAAATTGTTCCTTTCTTAACAGTGTAATGGTGAAAGAAATCCCTGACGTGTAGCCCATCAATACACAATAGTAGTGTGACCTGCTCTGTGTCCTATTCAAAGTCTTCAGTATTATGTGCATTCTCAATATCCTATATAGATTCTAAAGGCTGCAGGGGTTGATTTACTAAAGGAACAGAGGATTTAAACTAGCAAAATGAATGTTAGTGAATAAGCTATGCCCACTTTGAATACCCAACCACATGCTAGCAAAAAGTCTGTTTTTTTTTAAATTACCCTTGCACATGATTGGGTATTTATTGTGAACACAGGTTCAACTAATATATTTCTATTCACTTAACAAAGTCAATGTTCAGTTGAGTACAGCGTGAACAACTTACATTTTCTTAGTAAATCAACCCCCATTGTGTTGAACTACTTGTGTTATCCTTTATTTAGTTAGATACTTTTTGGTGTATTAGGGTAGTTTATTTAGTGTTTTGTTATTTCATTTAGCGTTCTTCATATCTTGCGCGTTTGATCATTATTTGTTTAATATTGCTTTAAATTACAAAATGTAAAAAAAAAAATCTTTTTTTTGCACAATAAATTAAAGTCAGAGTACTCACAAATTCACAGACTGCAATATGTTTAATTTTAAATCACAATCAATGTTGGCTAAATCACTCCACTGATTTCTAGCAAGAATCTGATTGTTCAACTCCCTTAAAATGCTTGAAAACTACTGTATGTAATGTCAGGGAATTCCTAATCAATCTTTTACATTTTAGGATCCTTACACTACATAGTTTATATTTTATATAAATATTTTATTTTATTTTTTTCATTGTCTGTTATTTACTTTCCGGGGGAAAAAAATAAGGCCAATGAGGGGTCGGTTTTCAGCACAAGAACACATCAAATAAAGTTGAAATGAGCTCCTGTGATACTTTGGAGCCATTTAAGGCCTTTAAAACTAAAACCGGAGAGTGTGAAATCTGGTGCAGCTCTGAATAGAAACCAACAAGCTTCCAGTGTTTTTCTTTTTTGTCAAAGCTAATTGAACAAGCTAACATGTTAGAAGCTGATTGGCTACCATGCACAGCTGCACCAGATTTTGCACTCTCCAGTTTTAGTAATTCAACCCCTTTTGGTTTTGCTTATCCTTCTTTATATGCATACTTGATGTTTGAAGAGCATTGCCCTGTTGAAATCAGTCTTTCAGACAGCAGCCATCCAAATATATTGAATTAAATAAAGATCTTTTGATTATTTAATTTTTTTTCAGTGTTTGTTTCAATTCACTTTAAAGTGTAGTCAATTTTTTGGAGATGTAATGTTGATAAAAGCCTTGTGCCATAAATGATTTCCAATTATATATTCATGTGTTTATCAAGTAGGCATCATAAAGTATATATCAAAGATCATCTACTGAACAAGTGCATTTTTTTGGAGAACAAGGAAATTTTATTTTGCCAGGAAAGTGATGACTGCTCAGTAACACCATTGGAATGGGCTTGTCTTTATCAAGTAAGGCTGTAATCTAAAAACTGTATCGAATCATATTAATGAAAGTTATGAAAACCCCTCTGTTCGGATAAAATATAGTATACACAGGAGATTATCTGCATATTTGAAAAGAGTAGTGTTGATTCTAGTCGTTAAAAGTAAGAGAAGAAAATGTTAATGACAGTGTTAATAACATATCCTTTGTATGGTGGGCCCCAAAGCAAAGTCCTTTTAGGCCCCACTGGCTCTGCAATCTCCATCTTTGCAACAGTTCTATGGAGATTAATTTAACGTGTTAAAGTCAACTGGAACATAGCAGTTAATTTCCTGTGCCTAGACTTTCCTCTACTTTGAGCCTCATAGCTGTATATTGGCATAGTAAGCTCATCTATTGGACTGCTGCCTCTGACTCAAGAGTTTTGGAGTCAAATTTGGTGGAGTCACTTATGTGCTTCTCACTATTCTCCTTACAGGAGTGGAAGCTGTACCTGAAGACCTGCAGTACAAGCATCTCTTTGTCTTTTCATCATTCGATCCTTGGATTTGTGTATCCTCCAACTCTTCTGTTGCTTCTTGATTATTACCTCACCAGTCATCAGATCATTGGTCATCGGGGGCAGCCCTGACATGAAGAAGGGAAACTCTGCTCTATCAAGATGGTCATCTCCACATAGAGCCACAGTGCAGAACATGGCATGGCAAGTCAGTAAGGCCGGATTCACACTGGTACGACTTTGGGAGCACATGTCGCATGACGTGTGTAAATCAATGATTCCCTATGAGAACTGTCTTAACTGGTCCAACACAAGACGGTCCGACTTTGAAAAAGGTTCCTGCAATACTTTGGTCCGACTTTGGTCCAACTTCAGCCCATTGAATATCATTGAAGTCGGATCCTTGTCCTAACCATCCAACTTGTGACAACAGACATAGTGATTACAGCAGCAGTAAAAGGAATTTATGTCACACTGGGATTGTTTTGATTGGTCAAAAGAAAAGTCAGATTATCTCAAAGGCGGAGCAAAATATTATCCTGTTCATTCAAAGTCGGATGGAAGTAGGACCAAAGTGGGACCGATGTAGGACCAATGTTGCAGGGCAAAGTAGGATCACAGTCATGTTGTACTAGTTTTTACCCCGGCCTGAATGGGAAAAGAACAGCTGCAGTGAGCCTACAGATAATAATATTAATTTGTCCTTTTCCCTGTGCTTGCTATTTTTGGGCATGGAATACACAGTTCAGATCTTCTTTATCATTACTGCATTCTGTTAGGTTTCACATCTGGTATAGGCTTTTCAACTCTATATACACACTACATTTATACAAAGTTATTGTTGTCTTGATAAGTCATTGTTCAGCCAAATAATACTAAGCTCTTTGTGATGTTGGCCCTGTAAATTGTTGCACGGCCTACTAGAGCTGATGTTATAAAAAAATCGGCAAAAAAACACAAGGCTTTGGACACAATACAAAATCTCCCATAGGAGAGTATTGAGTTGACCTTGTCAATCCCATTTAGCCTAATACCCACAAAATGTAAAGCTCAGCGATGCTGTTATATAAATGAAAACCAAGTATAGAGGAAAGTGAATGAAAATGTTGTCATAATTGGAGATTCTCATTTTGAGAAATGAGACTTGTATATTCAATGCCTTCCTTGCAGGCCTCTAAAATTAAAAATCAATTTTCTAAGTAAGTTTGAAATAATTTTTGTGGTCTATTTTGAAGCTGAAAAACTCACTTTATTTAAAATATAACGAAATACTAGCAAAATAAAGCATGGGATTGTTATCCTTCCCTATTCACAGATGAAACATATGTTGTACGCAGTTTCTCGTCTGCTGCACTTTAATCCTATGCTGCTTGAAATTCAAAATGTTTAAATGCTCCCTGAAGACTCATCTGTTCCTTGGCTTTTACTCTACCCATCTATAATCTTTATTTCTACTGTCTCTAATACCAACCTTCAGTTGCGATTTTTAACCATTGCTATGTAAACGCTTCATTGTGTTAATGTTTAAAAGTAATTTTAAATATTTTTAAATCCTCAACTTTCATTTAAATAATACTTGGTGATCCTGGCATGAAATTCCTTGCTCAGGCTCTTGTTATGTGGTGACAACGATCTGTCCATGACCCCAAATTGTGTTCCTACATCCTATCACATCGCTTCTGATGGAGACTACAAGTGGCTGTTTCATTACACAGCCATGGCACACTACTATCATCTTCAGAAAAACCACCTTGAAAAATGCCATGCAGCTTTCACTGGAGTGCATATAGACGAGAAGTGACTACAAAAAGGATACAAGAGATCAGCAGCACAACACAAAAATTGAAAAAAGGTGAAAATAAATATTTTATTACAAAATGGAATTTTGGCATTATAGGTTTACATGAACTTTAACCACTTTAACCACCTCCCACCCGGCCACTGTACATATACGGCCGGGTGGGAGCTTCCCCATTCTGACAGGACGTATATATACGTCCTGCAGAACGGGAGCTCGCAGCGCGGGCAGAGGTAGTCTTCGCTACACTATCCTACATCCTTGTGTTAAACCCCAGTACCTGTCTAGCAACAGTGGTGTATTGTTCTCGGACTCGTTCCTTAAAGTACGGTCCTAGTGGTTCATAATAAATTTACTTTCAACTCCTAAATTTTTATAAATTTTAATGAAAATTTGTAATTGTGTTACTTCGCAAATGTATCGTT